>CABHPR010131889.1:3319-21632 GCA_902168415.1 Peromyscus melanophrys
TTATACAGACAGAGAGCGGAGGGGGTGGAGCCTATTTATACATACAGAGAGTGGAGGGGGCGGGGCCTGTTTATGCAGACAGAGAGGGGGGGGGGGGGAGCCTGTTTATACAGACAGAGAGTGGAGGGGGCGGGGCCTGTTTATACAGACAGGAGAGCGGAGGGGGCGGGGCCTGTTTATACAGACAAGTCCGGGACCTGGAGGCCTTCTGAGGAGCAGGCGCGTGCATAGACATGAATAAGATGGAAAGCTATTGTGCCAGGACATAAGGAGGGATGTGCCAGACATAGGATATTACGGTCTAAACAAAAGTCCTGAGGTGGGTATGCATTTAATTGGTGTATTGGCAGCAGCCTGGTTGCTGGAAGGTTGTGCACCTGGCAGATTGTGTGAGACAATCCCACAGAAACCCCAAAAGCCAAGTTTGACACACTCTAGGACTGAATTTATGTTGCTTCTTTATCTTAAAAAACACAAGCTAGACTGGCAGTAAAGTGTCTTCCTCAAAGATACGGGGACCTGCATCCAAACCCCATAGCCACATAAGAGGCTGGGTTTAATGGTGTAGAGCTGTCTTAGCTAGGGTTGCTATCACCGCGATAAAACACCATGACCATAAGCAACGTGGGGAGGAAAGGGTTCATTACACATCCAGGTACAGTCCAGCACCGAGGGAAGTCAGGGCAGGAACTGGAGGCAGGAGCTGATGCAGAGGTCGTGGAGGGTGCTGCTGACTAGCTTGCTCCTTGGCTTGCTCAGCCTGCTTTCTTACACACTCCTGGACTACCTGCCTGGGGTGGCTCCACCTGGAATAGGCTGGGCCCTCCCACCACAGTCACTAATTAAGAAGATATACCACAGGCTTGCCCACAGGCCAGTCTGGTAGGGGAAGTCCACACGGACACAGTGGCCTCTCTGACAGTGTCCTCCTTTGCAGGGTGTGACTGTAACTTGGAAGGTGTTCTTCCAGAAATATGTGACGACCATGGCAGATGCCTGTGCCGCCCTGGGGTTGAGGGTCCCCGGTGTGCCTCCTGCCGCTCTGGCTCCTATTCGTTCCCTATATGCCAAGGTAAGTGGGTGAAACAGAAATGTTGGTCAGCAGTCTCCCAGCTTGGACTCTGAGGAAGCCCAGACGAGCTCTCCGGCGGAGCAGCATAGCCTGTCCCGCCTTCTATACGGATGCGACATTTCTCTGTCCTCTGAGACCCTTCTCTTGCTTTTCTCTAGCCTTCCTTCCCTCTGGTAGCCAGGTGCTGGCTGTGCGGTCAGCTCATTGGGTTCAGGTCCTGGCTCTCGTGAGTGGTGTCATGAGTTCAGGAACCCGCCCAGTGGACAGAAGGAGGCAGGGCTGACAGGACACCACCAGGCTGGATGTCCCAGCAGTCCCAATCTGGTGCTGAGATCCTGGAGGATTCCTGGAGAGCCACTGGCCCTTAGTCCACACTGAAAACATGAAGAAGCAGCTTCCTGTATCAGTGAAGGAACCAGTAGTAGCAGCAACCGGGTAGATGAACTTTCCAGAGAGGATGAAGGCCAAGCAAGGAAAAAAAAAATCAGACCTTCCCCTTTCCCACATCCTTCTGTCTAGGCCGCTACCAAAAGGTACAGCCCACATTAGGGTAGGTCTTCACACACCAATAAGGCCATCAGGACACTCCCTCACAGACACGTACAGTTCCCGATACTTGACCCACCATGTAACATTGTCGTGAGGGTCACGTGTACACTGATGTGCAAAGCTGAGGGACCTGCCCAGGTGTTGGCATTCTTCCATGATGTCTCTGCCCCTCTTCCTCTGCCTGGCTTACAGAGCCTGTAATCCTGGTCCCACTTCTTTGTTCTGTTTGCTTATACGTCTGCATGCCATGTTCCACACCCTTCCTCTTCTCCCCATGGAGCTCTCTCAATGGCTGTCCTTTCTCAGCCTTCAGCTCTCTTAGCCACAGAAGGTCTCAGCCACCCCTTTCTAGTTACTGGGTCACCCGGCAGGTTGGAGGCTAGGAACCGGGAGAAGCCAACCCTTTGTCTCTGCCGTGACCTGAGCAGAGATGTGCTGTCACTGTCAGAAGTGGGGGTATGAAGACTCCCTGTGGGACCACACAGGGAGGGGTGTGCGGTGTAGGTGAGAATGTGAGATGTAGTGCTGCACCCCAAGACCGAAGCAAAAGGGTCACGTGATCGTGGCCTGAACCCCAAAGCCCAGATAAACCTTTTGTCCCTTCTTTTAAGTCTCAACAGCAGAAAACCAACTAGCACATTTTGCCTACTTAAAAATCAGGCTAGGGGGTTGGGAATTTAGCTCAGTGGTAGAGCACTTGCCTAGCAAGTGCAAGGCCCTGGGTTCGATCCTCAGCTCCGAGGGAAAAGAAAAAAAAAAAAAGAATCAGGCTGGTAAGTAAGGAAATGACTGGACTTAGTCAATAAAGACGGCTTGGGCCTTTGTTCCACCGAGGCCATTTAAATGGCCACATCATTTGCACTAATTGAATACAAGGCCAGCAATATCTGGTACAAACAGAGCGGGAGAAAGGGTAGAGGCAGCCACGTTGTTTTATCCCAGGGTCTTTTCCAAGCATTTAGAACGGGTCTATGAATGGGTCTAGGATGGGGAAGCGTCCGTAGCCGTCTGTCCCCCATTCTCCTCCATCAGTTGCATCTCAGGTGTGAACTCCTGGAGTAAGTAGTCAGTAGACCACTTTTCTGTCTATTCTACTGGAGTGCGTGGTGTTCCCAGTTAGTCTCCATGCTTTCAGCAGAAGCAAGACATTTGGTGCCTGAAACTATCTCATCCCCTCTCTGTGCAACCCTGTTTCTTCTGGAGAATCAGAAGGGACACCCGCAAAGGTTTGCACTAACGGAATCAGTCCCATGGCCTTGGGATTGTGATGCTCTGCTTGGTCAAGCCTGAGTTCTGAAATCCATGGAGCCAGAAGTAGCATGAACACATCTGAGCCTCATGGATGGAGCCAGCAGGACAGATCCCCTGAGGCAAAATCGGGGTGCCACAAGCAAGAAGTGGCAAAAACTGTATGAGCTCCTCAGTGCTCTGAGGAAGCGTCATCCTTCTGTACCCTGGGAGAGATTAAGAAATGCTCAGGTTTAATGTTTTCTTCTTAAAAAGCTGACACCTGACTGATGGCAAGCTGTTCATTTGGTAGCAGGGCATATAATAGTTGTAATAGTTTAGCGATGGAAGGCTACCTTGGCGGGTGGGAGCCAAGGGCATCACAAAGTCATACCATGCAACAGAGCTCACGGAGAGGTTTATTGGAGGGAGGTGCAGAGGCGGCCTCTGAGTGAGAGCAGAGGGAGAGAGAGGCAGGAAGGGCTTGCCTTTTATAAGGGGATATAGTGCACGCACATAAGGAGAGTGTTCTGCTTGGTGGCTGAGGTAGCTACAGTGTCACGTCTTGGCTGCTGTCCTGCTAGGTCCCTGAGAGCAGGCCAGTGTTGTAAATTCCTGAATGCTAACAATAGTGCCACTTGTTCCCTGTTTTAAATGACTGGAGTCAGAGTCTATACGTCCATGATAAGAATTTATCTTCTTCTGCTTATTTTTATCACAGTGTGTTTGGACTTCTGCTCCTAAGGTCTTCCAAAGCCACTGGAGCTCGATGGAAGTATAAAAATGACAAGGCTTGCTGGCAGCTCTGAGTGTCAGGGCTACTGGAATGCTAGCAGACTCTGGTCCCTGCTGTGAATGTTTGCTGTCAGCTCTGTTGGCTCCTGTCTGTGAGTAGAGAGAGAGGCTCACAAGGCAGAGCTAGGCAGATAAGTCCTGTGCTCTCACTACCTCCTTGTGGTTGGTTGTCTTCACTCTTTGCTCTTTGAAGGGCCCACCGCCCAGCTCCCAAATAAATCAGACAGAGTCTTATTCTTTCTTATGAATGCCCAGCCTTAGCTTGGCTTGTTTCTTGCCAGCTTTTCTTAAATTATCCCATCTACCTTTTGCCTCTGGGCTTTTACCTTTCTCTATTTCTGTATACCTTTTTTCTCCTTCTTATTCTATGTCTGGATGTGTGGCTGGGTGGTTGGCCCCATCCTTTCTTGCTCCTTGATCTCTCCTCCCATTTATTCCCGCCCATCCTTTCTCCTGCCTTGCTATTGGCCGTTCAGCTCTTTATTAGCCCAATCAGGTGTTTTAGACAGGCAAAGAAACACAGCTTCACAGAGTTAAACAAAACGTGACATAAAAGAATGCTACACAGCTTTGCATCATTAAACAAACATTCCGCAGCATATACAGATGTAACACATCCTAAAATAACATTCCACAACACCTCCTCCTCTACTTCTTCCTCAGTTCTGCTCAGAATGTGAGGACAGAGCATGGCACAGACTTTGGCATTCAAGCGGAGTTTTTGTTCTTGTATTTTCTCTCAGTGGGAGTATGTGTCCACCTTCCCAGAATCCTATTATGCTCACTAATTGTTGTTTGAGTTGCATAGGAAACACACTGTTTATTCCAGAGGTGGTGTCCGGGTCTGCCCTGAAGTTTGTTACCTCAAGTTTGAAACATTCTGGAGGAGTTTGAGTCCACAAAGCATCTGCCTCTGCCCTTCTCTTATGCTTACCTTTTTCTTTTCTTTTCTTTTTTTTTTTTTAAAGATTTATTTATTTATTATGTATAAAGTGTTCTGTCTGCATATGTCCCTGCAGGTCAGAAGAGGGCACCAGATCTCATTACAGATGGTTGTGAGCCACCATGTGGTTGCTGGGAATTGAATTCAGGACCTCTGGAAGAACAGCCAGTGCTCTTAACCACTGAGCCATCTCTCCAGCCCTACCTTTTTCTTTTTAAAGATAACTTTTGTACCTATTGTTATTTATTTGCTTATTTAACTGTGTGTATGTGCTTATTTAACTCGCATGCGTGTGCATACACACACACACACACATACACTTGTGCTAGGGTGTGCATGTGGGGTCAGAGGACAACCTTTGGGGGTTCTCCCCTTCCACTCTGTACGCACCAGGGATCAAACTCAGGCCACTGGGCTCTGTGACAGATTCTGTTACTGGCTAAGCCATCTCTCTGCCTGCATTTGGCTTTTATAGCTGGTTCCAGGGATTGAACTCAGGTCATCAGGCTTGATGGCAGGTGCTTTTAACTGATGAGCCATCTTGCAGGCCCCTTATGATCCACTGTATTTAAAATAAATTAACATTGCCCCAAATGCTATATCAGATATCTTTGCTAAAATTTGTCCTTAAGGCTTTGCCCTTCATTGCTTTAAAGGTTAAAAAAAAAATCTTCCTTAAAATGAATTTAAAAAACACTTCTAAGCTGTTCTTGAGACTGCAGGCTTGGATTTGTGTTTTTCATTAAATTAATTGATTCCAGACTTCTAAAGTACAAGGCTATACTGTTCTTATTTTTACTTTGAGTCACTCAACTACTCTGTAATTTTGTTTCATAGAATCAAATCACCAAATAAGAGACCGACTTGCTGAGATGTCTAGACATGTACAAAACTTACATGCGTATTTGTGTTCAGTTCACACTTTGTCTTCAACCATAGAATGTAACTACAACTTTCTCAGTGGCTTGGCGATGGCGGAGGGGGCCACTCCTCACTCTCCCTCCTCTCCCTTCTGTCTTCCTTTCTCCCTTCCTCTTCATTTCTCTTTGTCTCCCTCTTCCTCCTCCTCCTGCTTCCTGTCCTGGTGTGGTTTGCTAGCGCAGAGAGGCTGGAGTGGGATGTGGAAACAGCGCTTTTCTCTGGCTGTGAGCTCAAGGCGTGTGGCATTGACGCTGCCCTAAACCCTCTGTCACACCGACTGTGACTGATGATCCAGCAGATCCCAATCTGGGATGACAAGGGACGCCCCTGGGAAAGCTGGCAGCCATTCTGGGGGCAAACAGAGCGTGTGGCTGAGGCTGAGAACCCTCTGGGGTCAAGTTCTGTGCAGCATTGCTCAAACTGGCCCTGCATTCTGTAATTCATTTTTTCCTAAGAAAATGTCTAAAGTGGTTGCTTGGAAAGGCTTAGAAGGTCCTAAGGTTTAACTTCTCCAACATCCAATTCCAGAGAAGTGGATTGTGATGTATATTGTGGGACCTATTGTTGGCTTCATGGCTTTGACTGATTAGGTACCAATCTGTTTTCCTACAAGGAAGGAAGAACTCCCAAATCCTGGGCAATGAAAACATCACTTCTGGGATAAGGGGCTCTGTGCACTTTAATCTGCTTCTTGGCTGGGCTGTGTTGTCATGAGGTGAAGAGAGTGGCCGATTCACGGTAATACTTGTCTGGTGGCCAGGTTGCAAGGTTCAAGATAACATGTTCAGGGACATGTTCAGGTTAGGACTCAAGCTAGGATTTCTAGGGTCACTCATATTCCCTTCGTAGTCATGTTTGACATTCTCAGGGGATTAGGACTGCCCTTGGGCTCGGAGACAGTGGAGAGCATGATGGACAAGCATGAGGTCAAGTCCTGACCACTCGAACGTTTGTTCTTACAGGTTCGGCAGCTCTAACCTGAAAATTAAAAAGTCCAAAGTACTCGAAAATATACTTTTAAAATTATTATTATTATGATGTGTGTGTGTGGTAGTATGCCAAGGGAGCACATGCATACAAGGGCACTTATGTAAAGGTCAGAGGACAACTTGCAGAGTCAGTTCTCTCCTTCCGTCCTTACATGGAAGAACTGAACTCTGCTCATCAGTCCTGTGTGGCAAACGCTTTTATCCCTGAGCTATCTCCCTGTTCCTGAATCAAAGCTTGTGGGTCAGAAAAGAAGACATTTCTACATCAGACATCATGAGAGAGGTCACAGCCAAGACAGATGTGTATTAAAATTTTTGTTTAAGGCTGGACACGGGGGGGGGGGCACACATGCCTTTAATCTAAGCACTTGGGAGGCAGAAGCAGGCAGATCTCCCCAAGAGTTCAAGGCTAACCTGATCTACACAGAGAGTTCCATATATATATGATGTATGGATTTGTGTTTAGACTCCAGTCCCATCCCTAAGATGCCTCATTACATACATACAGATGTCTGAGACCCTTCTGATATAAGTGGTGCTCAGTCTCTTAGTTTTATAAACCTTGGGAGTAAAAGTGTTTGAGGGCCGAAACAATGTGGGGTGGATGGGGAGAAGCAAATACTTCAGAAACTCAAAGGACCAGACTAAAACAAAGGAAAGAATAAGGCTGTTCTGAAAGCCTGTTGTGGTGTTGCCAAGAATGTGGAGAGGGCTGCCAGTGTTGGTGTTGGAATTTGGCAGCTTGGAGAGCGGCTGGAGTAAAATGAAAAAGACCGCAGCAGATGGGGTGACTCACCGTTTAAAACAGCACGTGTGTCTAAGGTCAAGTCTTCATTTTCACCTGCAGTGTGTGGCCACATGTCCTGGGGCAGCTTCCGTGGCCCTAAGGGCCAGTGTCTGTGCCACCCATCTGCAGTAGAGGGGCACCCTGGGTGCCAGGCAGCTGCCCCGACACCTTCACGCTCCCTTTCTGTTTGTACTCACTCCCCTAAGGCAGAAGTAGAAGAGCGAGCCTGAACTGGCCAGGCTTTGCCTGCAACCCGGCATGGGTGTGTGCAGAGAGGTTTACTGTAAGGAGCTGGCTCTGGGCAGTGGGTGCTGGAAGGTCTGAAATCCACAGTGTAGGCTGGCAGGGTGGAGCAGAGCTGATGCACACCCCACCCCACCCCCGCTAAGATCAGAAGACATGTCTGGAGAAGGAGTGCCTTTCGTTTCTTAAGGAAGTCTTTCCTCTAGAGGATTTTGGTGGAATGGGTGGCACCCACACACACAATGAAAGGTCATCTGCTTTACCCAAGTCTGCCAATTGAAATGTTAATTTCATCTAAACCTCCTCCCCTAGTATCTAGCCAAACACCTGGGAACTCTGTGCCCTAGCCAGAATGGCTCCTAAAACTGACACAGTTGGTCCCCTGTTCCCTTGATACTCATCAATGAGAGCGATACATATTTACAGTGTACAAAGGGATTGTTCCCCAGCACATGTCTCTATACCACACCTTATCTCTGAATAAAATCTACAGCAAGGTCATGATTCTGCCTGACATGATACAGGATCGCCTGTACTCCAGACGAGTTCTCCTTCCTTCCATGGTGGAGTGGCAGCCCCATTTCCCCCTTAGCCATCAAGGAAAATGATCACCTCCATCTTTGCTGATTGTGAAGCACAAAGAGCCCAAGGCACAGGTAGCCATCTGAAGTTCTAATTCAGTGGAATTGCTGTGGATTCCCTGGTGGAAATGCCCTTCTCTGTGGAACCAATGCCTATAGGTCTGCTGAGCACAAATTGGGACAGGATGGGAGGCTAAGAGTGTCCCTTGGGTAATAGGGAATGATGCTGTGCCAACTCCCATGCTTTGCTTCCCGGACCCATGCATCCTGGTTGTTCAAGAAACAGCATCACATTCTGGGCACACTAAGGGCACATATTGCCATCTGGAGAACCTTGCAGAGGTCTGTCTAATGACCTCCACTTGACCTTCCCCATTATCACTGTAACTATTTTGGCAGCTGATGGGTTATCTATTCTAGCTATAAATTCTGGAACTGGGGAAATAACCACAGGACAGGTTTGAGAGGTGGATGTGAGGTAAACCTCATTGATCACCTGACCTCCATACTGGGACAGTAGTGATGTGGTGACATTTGGGGTCTCCTAAAATTAGTGTCAGTTTAGTGCCAGCTTCCAACAACCTCTGGAAGTTCTGATAACTTTCTTTCCCCCAAGCACAGGGACTGTGTAGAAAGGCCATGGACCTCTTTGGAGGAGGCTGGGAAAGAGATGAACTAAAAATGTGGGGCAGTGTGGTGAGCTCCTTCCTCAAAAGGATCTAGACTCCCCATCACTTAGGAATTCTGGAGGCTGTAAACTGGCTCGCCTGGGAATTCGTTACTGGACGTGATTCTCTGTTCTTACACTTGGAGCTAGTCTTTGTCATTCCTAGAACTGCCCCTCCTAACAGCTCACGTAAGAATCCAGCGGCTTCACGTCCAGGAACACACAGTGGGTGAGCAACACCCTGGGTCCCGGGGGGGGGGGGTCTATTTTGCTGGGCCATTTTGACTCTCTTGTCTGTCATGGTAACGCCATCCTTCTAGGTTGGGTGGTTATTAGGCACAGACATGTGACTCCTGCTAAACCAGGAGCTTCCCTGCATTTAAGTTTTCTAGTTCCATGGCATTGGTTCCCACATTCCTAATTAATATCAATTAATATAATATTATTAATAATATTATATTACTTATTATTTGTTATATTAATATAATAATATTAATTAATATTATATGAGGGAATCCTCATATAATACTACAGGCCTATTTAAATTGGAAAACACATACTCAAAGTTGTTTTGGAATGTAGCACACCTCCTTGTGAGCTACATTGTGGACCCCACTTTTAGGCTTATTGGGGTTTGAGTCTAGCAAGCAGTCTAGAGGGAAACAAGGGTGATGGGTGGGTCCTGAGGAGCATCTCAGCCTTTGCAAGGCAGCTACTTCTTCAAGGCAACTGCAGTTTCAATAAGCGAAACAGGTGATTCTCCCAGATGCCGGCAGAGTGGCTGTTTCTATTGACAAACAGATTCATGGGAGGGAGGGGCTCAGTGTCCTTGTCTGCATCCCGATCTTCCCAACTTACAAGACTGTCCATCACTCTTCCTGCTGCTGTGACAGAATATCCAGTGAGCAGCTTTCCGATGGAAGAGTCTACTCTGGCTCCCGGTTGAGGGGGCCATCCATCATGGCGGGGAAGGCATGGAGGCATGCACAGGGATGGGCTGCTCCCATTGCATCCACAGTCGGGAAGTGGGGGGAATGGATGCTGGTACCCAGCGATTCCTCTTTTCACACCTGTTTTTCAGTTGAGTCCTCAGCACATGAGATGTTACTACCCACACTCAGACTGTGCCTCCTTCTCAGTTACATCTCTCTGGAAAGACCCCCGACAGCCCAGAGCGTGTTTCCTAGGTGGTTCCCACCCCACCACGTCGACAGTGATGATTATGCTCGTTCTTCCTTGACTTTTCCTACAGATACTTTGCGAGGCTGAGAATTTGATTTGTCTTGTAATTCTGCCAGTCCAGGATGAGAGCTCCACTATGTAATCTCTGCCTGGAGGCTGTAGAAGATTAAGGCCTCCTCTGGGAAAGACATGCCAGCTATGGGGTCATTTATGCTGTATGTGAGCTGAGCATTCAAATTCTAGAACTCTTCTGTTCTGCCTTTACTCTGTGCAGCACAATAAGAAACAACCAGCTAATGTCATTTACTCATTGGACAAACAAAACAAAACCCTCTCAGTTATCAAATAATTAGAATATTGACTTCATATGTGTTTGATTAGGAGCACACAGGAGCAACGTGTTTGCATCTGTGTTATCACACCAAGGTATGGATTGTCACAGATCTCGTCATTGAAGGACACAGTCAATAATGCTTCTGTAGGTAGTCAGGCTAGAAAGCCATTTTATTCCAGAAGCCCTGACACCAACTCAGAATGCACTCATCAGAGTCTGTCCCTCAAGAAAGCAGATTATATCTGCACTGATAACAGTTTAAAAGAAACCAAAATCTGTGTTTGACTCCAGAGAAACTGATCCACCTCACACGCGCAAACATACAGAGAGAGAGAGAGAGAGAGAGAGAGAGAGAGAGAGAGAGAGAGAGAGAGAGAGAGAGAGAGAGAAAGAAAAAGAAGGGGGGGGGGGGGGGGGAGGGGGGGGGGGAGGAGGAGGAGGAGGAGGAGGAGGAGGAGGAGGAGAGAACAAGAGAAAGGAGAGATTGATTTAGTTACACAATTATGCATTTAGCTGTTAAGTTCAGAATCTGTAAGGAAAGCCAGCAGACTAGAGACCTGGGATAGACATTTTTATAGTCTGAATCTAAAGGCTGTTTGTAGGCAGAACACCTTTAGGGGAACAGTTTTTTTTCTGTAAGGGCCTTGACCTGATTTGATAAAGCATCTCTACATCATGGAATATAATCTGATTTTCTTAAAGTCTACTGTGTGTGTCTGTGTGTATGTCTCTGTGTGTATCTGTATGTGTGTCTATGTGTCTGTGTCTGCTGTCTGTCTATCTGTCTGTCTGTCTGTCTGTCTGTCTGTCTGTCTCTCTCTCTGTACAAGTGTCTGTGTATGTGAGACAGAAGGGATATAATAGGATCAGGCTAGCCCAGAACTTACTGTATAGCTCAGGCTGACCTGAAACCTGCAGGAATTCTCCTGCCTCTGTCTCCCAGAGTTTTGAGATTACAGGCATGTATACTCTGTCTAGCAAGTCTACTGATTTGAATGTTAATCTCATATGAAAAACACATTTTAGCAACATTGATACTGGTGTTTGATCAAACATCTGGCTACCACGGCCTGGCCTGG
Organism: Peromyscus melanophrys; assembly: GCA_902168415.1. Classification (NCBI taxonomy): domain Eukaryota; kingdom Metazoa; phylum Chordata; class Mammalia; order Rodentia; family Cricetidae; genus Peromyscus; species Peromyscus melanophrys. Next base: position 14,689 of record CABHPR010131889.1, read on the forward strand.
CTGACTCATAATAACAACAGTCACAGAGACCAAGAAAATTTCCTCAGAATCTACACAAGGTAGGAACTTAATCTACAGACAGAGGCTTGGTGGGGCCACAGGGCCAGGAAGGAGCCCTGGACAGACAGACATATAGACTCGTTGGGGCCACAGGGCCAGGAAGGAGCCCCGGACAGGCAGACAGATAGGCTTGGTGGGGCCACAGGGCCAGGAAGGAGCCCTAGACAGATAGACAGGCTCAGTGGCGCCACAGGGCCAGGAAGGAGCCCTGGACAGACAGACAGATAGGCTTGGTGGGGCCACAGGGCCGGGAAGGAGCCCTGGTAGAGACAGCAGCCGGGTATCTGTGTCCTTGTTGGGGTGCCCACCAACAGCTGGTAGAGCGGCATTAGGAAAGTTTCTCAAACATAGCTCTGTGGGGGGTAGGGCTCTTCACACTGTCACTAATTCTCTAATTCCCCTTCTGGAACTATTCAAGATCGGGAGTGTGTATTTTTATATTTTCCTGCAACACAACACCTAGCCATGCTACCATTAAGTACAGTAGAGTGCTGATCGCTGTCTGCTGGGATGGTGGATACAGATAGGAGGGATGGGTGGTAACACACTCTCTGGTCTGCCACTGTGTATCTCAGAGAAAGTGGCACAGCCTGTTGGATTCCCAGGTCGTTTGTGAATGAGGAGACCAGCCTCATTCCAGTCCCTCGATGAGTTTATGACCGCAGCGACAGCAGATCAAACACTTGCCAGTCACTGTCATCCATACTAAAAAGCCCTATCAGAGTAAGTCCCGTGTAGGCCCACACCCTGCTGAGAATGAAAGCGGACAGCATGGTCTCGGTCTCGCCCCTCAAAGGCTCTTTGCTTGTGGCAGGAACATCATTCATCTGTCAAGGATTCTTCAATCCTTAGCAAGTAGATGCCAGTATCAGGTCCATTTAAGGGAGGGGAAACTGAGGCTTAGTTCAATCAAAGACGTGAATCTGGAACTTGAATTTGTGTCTTTCTGGCCCTCTCTGAGGGGTCCCACCCAGGACACTGCCCTGTATTGCCTGATCAAGCTATTTCTCACAGCTTGCCAGTGCTCGACTATTGGATCCTATCCAGTACCCTGTGACCCGGTGACTGGCCAGTGTGAGTGCCTGCCTGGAGTGACGGGAAGGCAGTGTGACAGGTGTCTCTCAGGAGCCTATGACTTCCCCTACTGCCGAGGTAAGGAAGCTAGCAGTGTGTTGGAGGCATGGTTCTCATCTGAGTAGGTGTAGCCAGCCTCTCCGAGAAGCTTGACCAGTCTTCTCCAAATTGACTCTAGCCACCCTAGATATTTGGTTCAGTCTGCCCCTGGCCAACCTCACTGAACACACATCCATCACATGTTCAACTTCAGAGACGGTTAGTGTCTAATGAGAACAATTTAAATCCCATTTATAAAATACCTGGGTTTCTTGGTTCACACATCACTTCTCCGCATCAGCATGGTGAAGGGGGCCCAATGGAATCTGCCCCGCATTTGTTTGGCACCCCTCAAACCCCGGCCATGCCAAGGTGTCAATCAAGCCTTTCTGTCCCTAGTGACTTCAGTGCTGATGTGGGCTGCGCAGAATCTTTGCTGTGGGCTGAGTGCTGTGTTTTGTCCTTCTCCCAACACACGAGCTGCCCACATTTCCCCCAAACTCCTTTGTGTGGGCAGCCCCAGGGTATACCCTAGCTCCACCTGGGGATTGCAGAGGTCTCTTGTGCTGACTTTCCATCAGGAGAAGGTGGTTTTTGCGGGTACCCTCCAGCTCCTGGTGACACTGAGGGTGTAGCATCCGGAGCTGGGTGGAACCAGGTAGAAGAGCACACAACATTTTCCAGAACTTTCCCAATCAGCATTCTGCAGACCAGATTTTCCTGAGGGTAGGAACTGCAGGGAGCAGTGACAGGCTTGTCTCCAGAAGGCCTCAGGCCTGTAAGTGCTGTGGCAGAGGCAGGGTAGTCATGAATGTGCTGGAGCTGGAGAGTGACCTTGGCCATCGTGGAGGAGCCCTGGGCTGGCCATGGTCAGTATGGAAAACAAAAGGAGAGAAAATGGGGTGTGGGGCTGCTAGAGAAAAATGGATCAGAGAGTGAGGAGGAAGGGGGGACATCATTAGAAACTGAGGAAAACGTAACAAAGAAAGGAAGGTAAAAAGCTAAGGGGCCATTTGTAAGGACAGATGGTCCAGTTATGGATATATTCTAATGAGGAAACCTAGCCTGAGAAGCAGGCTCAACCAACCTGCTGTCAGTGTGATGCGGAGACGTAGCAAGCGCTCAGCTACAGCCTCTGCAGGCGAAGGTGGGAAGCACACCAGCGGAGGTCACCAAGAACTTTAGTGCTCGTGGGGACGAGGGGGGGATGATAGTTATCTCCTAGTTACAAAATGAACTTAGGAATTCTGTAACTTCTTTTGCCACACAATTTTTAAAAAAAATTTTTTTTTAATATTAAAAAAGAAATGCAATATCGCCCCCTTCTGGACAATTCTAAAGATGCTAAAAATTTCAGTTGTTCCTAACCTCCCATTAGAAGGGATGTTTTGTAGGGATGTAGGGGACAATCTGGGAGGAGTTGATGGAGAGGAAAGACTATGATCAAAATATTGCATATAATTTTCAAAAATAAGTTAAAATATACATTAAAAATAAAGTATAGAGAACATTAAACAAAGAAAGGAAGGTGTATTCCCAGGCAGGGCAGAGTTGTTGAGTGACAGATGACGTCATTGCAGATAAATATCATAAAGACCACCAGGTGTGCCTTAGTGTGAGTCACACACAGGCTTTGCCACTCAGCTATCAAAACATAAATGTAGGTGCACTTTTTTAAAAAAAGCAAAATTGAAGTTTTTTGAAGTATCAAAACCATCAGCCAGACATCTGTAACATTTCTAAATCATATACAGGATCCAGCAGTATTTGTGACCCAGCTGGGACCGTTGACTCCAGCTTGGTAAGTAGGGGGATCTATGTAAAAGGTCAAGACTAACCATGTGGAAACTTCCTGAAATTAACATAAGACACAGATCCATTGCTTAAAGAGGCCATGGTTCTTTTTTAAGATGTAGTTTGTGAGGTTTATATTTTTTAAACAAAAGAATAAGGTTTATTTAGATTTTGTATCCTAGAGTCCCAGAGTTAGCTCTCCCTGGAGGTTTCTGTGAGGGTGTTACCATCATGAAGAGCCATCCAGGCTCAATCATTGGCCGAGAACCTGTGACATGAAGCTGGCCACTCACAAAGCCATCACACAGTCTCTGTTTTATTCCAAGCGCATACTGTGATGCTTTGAACAATTTCCTAGGACGCTTAGGACTTTCCCCCCTCTTTGTGGCCTCACAACCTAGGAAGGTTCAGCAGACCCTGGAGGACAAGTGGCAGGAGGTCCTGGTGTTCCTACTGTGGGGTTTGATGACACTGAAGCCACACAGGAATTTGATATCTCATAAAAGCACTCAGAGCATCAGTCTCCCTGTGAGACACTCAGTCTTCCAATAAATTTATAGTCTATAGTGTAACAGCATTAACAGATACTGGCACGGTTTGTGTGTGCACACACATGCATGTGTATGTATGCACGTTAGGTATGGGTACGTGTACACATATGTACATTTGGGGGTTAGAGGGCAACCTCAGATGTCATTCCTTGGGGATCATCCACCATCTTGAGACAGGTCTCTCACTGGCTCAGTTTACCAGGTAGGCTAAGCTTCTGGCCAGTGAGTCCCAAAGATCTGCCTGTCTTCACGTCCCAGCACCGGAACCATTTGCCCATCATGTCTGGCTTTTAAAATGTGGGTTCTAGGGATCAAACTTGGACCCTCACACCTACATGGAAAGCATTTTAGTGACTGAACCATCTTCTCAGACATCACAATGTTTTTAACAAGAGAGATCTTCAGATTTTCCCTTCTCTGTATTTTCTGACTGCTTTTAACCACATTTGTTGGTTATTCGTGTAAAATGTAAGTGCGTACTGAAAAAGTTCAGGGGCTGGAGAGATGGCTCTGTAGTTAAGAGCTTTCACTACTTTACAGAGGAAGTTTAATTCCCAGCACCCAGGTGGTGACTACAGCCATCCTTAACTCCAGTTTTAGGAGATCAGGTGCCTACTTCTGGCCTCCCTGGGCACCAGGCACACACATAGTGAACACACATACATGCAGGTAAAACACTCAAATGTATCAAATAAAAACAAACCTTTTGTTGTTGTTGTTTAAGTTCAGAAGACTCTTTAAAGCAACCTTGTGCTTTAGTGAACCCCTTGACTTAGTTTTCATGGTGAAACTTAATTTTGGTGACAAAGCTTTGCTCAAAAACACGCGTTTGAAGCAGGTCTTAATTTTGAGATGCCAAGGGTCAGTCTGATTCTCATTTCCAGGGTTATTGCCAGTGCAAGCTCCATGTCGCAAGTCCGACGTGTAGTGTCTGTAAACCATTGTATTGGAATCTGGCCAAAGAAAACCCCAGCGGGTGCTCAGGTGAGCTGCTCCTATACCGCCCTGGCCTGCCATGCCGTTAGCTCTTTATGTCTTTTTGTCTTTTTGTCTCCTGGGTGCCCACATTGACAAGAGAGCACTCTGTTAAACCTGTTTGCTGTGTTCAACATGCTGCATGATGCTTGGTGTCCCCCACCTCCATTCGGGGCAGAACTTCTGTCATTTTCACACAAAGACTTATCTATACTGTTTCCAGATGAATTTTGTTATTTGCCAAGGCAGCCACTTGATAAATGCCTGTCCGCTCTTTGTTTTTATAGACCGCTCTTTCTGGCTTATTTATGCACGTGTTCTAGCAATGGCATATATTGCTGCACCTTCGTTTTATACAATTATTAAAGCGGATACCAAGTTTAAAACGTTTAAGTCAAATGTCTAAGTGAAGCGCCTATCTTAGGGTGGAGTGTGTTTTTACGTCAGTAATGACCTTGGCATTGGAAACCTTTATAAACTCTGGGCTGGAGTAGCCATAAGCCAGCCATTTCTCTAGATGGAGCCCATTGATTGACCTATCTAACTAACCTGACTAACCTCAGAAAGCAATCCCATTTTAGAGCCCAGAAGTGCAGGCTGGATGTTGCTTAGGTCCACAGGGAAGGCCACCAACACGAGTTATATTGTAGGCATGTGACATCCGTAGGGCAGGGAACTGTTCTTGTGAGACCCATGGCTCACAGACACTCTCTTTTGTCTTCACAGAATGCCAGTGCCATGAGGCAGGGACAGTGAGTGGAATTGGAGAGTGTGGGCAGGTAACAGGGGCCAGCTTGTCATGTGATGACTGGAGGATGCTGCTCTGGTTGACTGTGGGATTCCTGGAGGAGGGTACCAGCCCCTCACTAGTCATCCTGGCCACGGGCATACTTTTCCAGTCCTGGCTCCACTGCTTCCTATTGTATGCTGAGCCTGTTTTCCACCCTGAAGGTAAGTCCTACATCTCAAATGCTGCCACCTGGCTCATTTACTCTCCAGGGAGACGGCGACTGCAGCTGCAAAGCTCACGTGACTGGGGATGCCTGTGATACCTGCGAAGATGGATACTTTGCTTTGGAGAAGAGCAATTACTTTGGCTGTCAAGGTAAATGCATAGGGCAGGGCTTGAGCAAGGTGGAGGACGCAGGCTGCCAGATCCTGCCTTGACCAGCGGTGGCTGACTTTCAGGGATGGCGCTAAGATACTCTTCTTGAGAACTCGGCCAGGGCTTCAGTTGATGCTTGCAGTGAACCTCCAAGAGTGCTGTCTCCACTTCTCTTCTATCAGAACGCAGGAGGATCAACTCCAAAATGCATACATGGGATGGAGGGCCCATGCTAATGTTAGCTAACACCAAGAGTTCGTCACCTGGAAGCTATAGTTCTGTTATCTGAAAAGCTAGCTACTTAGATAGAGAGTTGTATTAAATCATGAAATTCTAGAAGTTGCTAGTCTGCGAGGCTGCTCCAGACTTCCACGTGGGCCTCCTCATGAACATTATTACAGCCGTGCTGTTCCTTTTATGTGTGTGTCATGTTCCTGGATGTGTGTGCCTCTGGGTATGGAGGCCAGAGGTCCATGTCAGGCACCCCCTCACTTATCTCCACCCAGTTCTACTGAATCTGGAGCTTGCTAGTTTGACTATCCCTGATCAACCGGTCCCAGGGATCCTCCTGTCTCTGCACCATTAGTAACATTACTCTTCCCATGTCTGTGGGAAGCACTTCATCCACTGATCCCTCTTCCTTTCCATGTCTGTGTGGAAAACACTTCACTGACTGATCCCTCTTCCTTTCCATGTCTGTGTGGGAAGCACTTCATTCACTGATCCCTCTTCCTAGGCTACTTAACCATGTTTAACTCCTGGCCTCACCTTCCACTGGACAACATCATACCCACCGGCTGGCCTATAGTCATACTTCTTGAAATTAGAGGTAGACCTTTGAGGGGACAGGCCATTTTTGTTTGGGACATCCCTGCCTGACTTAAGGTATGGCAGAGGAAAGAAAGCAGCCATCAGTGCAGAGAATGTCAGAGCTGTCTTCTCACGGGGAGGAAAACATCTGGCAGTAACCCAGCTGTTTCTTGACTTTTAGGGTGTCAGTGTGACATTGGTGGATCACTCACCACCATGTGTAGTGGGCCCTCAGGAGAATGCCAGTGCCGAGAGCATGTTGTGGGGAAAGAGTGCCAGAGGTGAGTCTTGGGGAAGTTTCTTTAACTCTCAAGTTACTGAGGCCACCTCTCGTTTCCCTGTCTGTGCTGATCCTGGGGTAGAGAAGAGGGAAGCAATCCTAAGGAGGCGGATGAAGCTGTTGATATAACTAGAGCCTGGACATGTGACCGTGTGCTAATTAGAACAGGAGATTAGGATGCTCACAGAAGCCAGTTCTGTGGTGTAAGCTACGAAGCCCCTGCACCCTGAAGTCCCCAGGCTTGAAGCAAACAGGT
>CABHPR010131890.1:5971-16062 GCA_902168415.1 Peromyscus melanophrys
TGTGTGTGTGTGTGTGTGTGTGTGTGTGTGTGTGTGTGTGTGTGTGTATGTGTGTGAAGAGTTCCATGCTCATGGCCTGTGATTGGTGGGACTATACTTCTGGACACTAAGATTATTGTATAAAAGGCAAATTAACCAAAGAGAGTTGGTAGGACGACATTCCTCCCATCTTTGACTGACTGTTGAGAGTATAAGATGCCATTATTTTAACACAGAACAATAGGAAGACATAGTCTCAAATTGCAAGTAAACATTTAACTGAACACTGAGATTGGTGAGAACATAGACCACGGGCAATCAGAAATGAAAATTGCTATAGTGGGCAGGAGAGACATGACCTACATCATTTAAGCTTCTTCATTGAATACACACCTATTAAATAAGTGTTTGTTGCTGGAAAATTTCTCTCGAGCTCCCAAGTCCCGCCAGCTCCCAAGTCCCACCAGCCCCAGAAACCATTTACAAAATAAACACACAGACGCTTACATTATTTAAACTGCTTGGCCATTAGCTCAGGCCTATCATTGTCTAGCTCTTACTCTTATATTTAGCCCATTTCTATTAATCTCTACTTTGTCACGTGGCTCGTGGCTTACCGGTACTCTACATCTTTCTTCTCCTTGCCGCGGCTCCAGCCATCCCTCCCTATCCTTCCTTCCTCCTCAATTTTTTTCTCTGTTAGTCCCGCCTATACTTCCTGTCTGGCTATTGGCCAATCAGTGTTTATTGACATACAGCGATATCCACAGCAAGTGTTGATGATGCATCTCTGTTATTTACTCTAGGCACTGTTTTAGGTGCTAAGATATGTCAGATACACAACAAAATCTGCTATTAGAAAAGACAGAGATAGACATGAATGCAGAAATTCATATATGTACATACTAAGTCAAAATGAAGCAAGGGAAGGAATAGGGGAAGTTTTGTTTAAAAAAAAAAGAACAAAAAATCAAGAAAAGAATTAATGGAAGGGGAACATTAGAGCAGACACTTCTATGAAATGAGAAGGAAGCCATTTATATGGTTGTGTCTGGAGGAAAGGGTCTTAGCAGAATCAACTTCAAGCAAATACCCAAAGCAGACTAAACTTTCAGCACAGCAGAGGCAGAGTAAGTAAGGTAAGAGGGGAGAAAAGATGAAGAAAGACAGAACTGATTTGCACACATGTTCAATTCTGCTTTACTCTGTATGATGGTGTTTAGAATTTTTAATATGAGCAAAATTTATTACATATACTAATCTTATACTGTTATACAAGGACAATTTACATAAGCTTTCAAAAACACTTCGGCAGTATTTTCTAGAAAACAATATTTTTAAAGGAGGCTCGAGGCTCAATATTTCCAAATAATATGGATACCAGGTAGATTTTATCAAAAGCACTAAATTATCTTAATATTTTAAAAAGTAAAAATAAAAGCAAATGTTGCAATGGTTTATTGTTGGAGCAGGGTATGGTTGATATATTGTGCACCCCAGTAAATTTATCTGGGTGTCAGAGAACAGAACAGCCACTATATTAAACATATGTTTAGGTGGTGGTAGTACACGCCTTTAATCCTAGCATTCAGGAGGCAGAGATCCATCTGGATCTCTGAGTTCAGAGCCACACTGGAAACAGCCAGGCATGGTGACACATGCCTTTAATCCCAGGAAGTGATGGCAGAAAGCAGAAAGGTGTATAAGGCATGAGGACCAGGAACTAGAGCCTTTTTAAGCTTTTAGCTTTTAGCAACAGTTCAGCTGAGATCCATTCGGATGAGGATTCAGAGGCTTCCAGTCTGAGGAAACAAGATCAGCTGAGGAATTGGCAAGGTGAGGTTGGATGTGGCTTGTTCTGCTTCTCTGATCTTTCAACATTCACCCCAAGAGCTGGCTTCCGTGTATTTCATTTATAAGACCATTTAGCAATTTGTCTACGGGAGGAATGAAAATACATTTAAGCTATTGTAATTGATCAACTATTACACTCGGTGCTGATCAGTGACATGATGTTTGATGATGGGTTTGCAATGAGAGGTCCTTTATAACCTTGACACAATGAATATATATTGCATGGTGGAAAAGAAGGATCAAGAGAGAATGAAATGGAGGCCTGAAGACGGTGGCATCTCTGGGTTTCTTAGGAAAAGGAAGAGTCCTCGCTACTTTAAGTTGTGTTTTGTATTTTGTAGTAGCAAGGAAGGTCTAAGTAATAGTATTTTTAAAAAGGCATCTGATATTTTAACTGTTAAAAACAATGAATATGTCGTGCTCATCAAAAAAAAAAATGATTGACTGGTTTACAACATGGGCAAAACTCCGTTCCCAGAAAGGATTGCCTCCTGCACTAAAATTTCTGGTCCCTATTACCAGAACTATTATTCAAAGCTTGGTAACAGGATATTTGAGCAATTTGCTTCTGACATTCATCTTGTTAATGTATATTAGGAACCTCTCAGACTTGTCACACTTTCTACTATATACTTCAGTAATGCCTTTGATTTAACTCCTGCAACTCTGTGTTACTTAAACACAAACTGAAAATATGGGCACCTTTGTGATTTGCTACTCTGTATTTCACAGCAGTATCTTAAATACTAGCCAAGAAAGTTTCTGCAGGAATGAAAGCATAGCACACCATGCTTTGTGTGTACATCACCACATACATCTGCAGATATACAGGTTTTGTGTTTTGTTTCATGTCTTTTCTATTGGAAGTTTGTACATATGGTCACTCTTTTTGCTCTATATGGCTTTTACTTTTCTTTCTTTCTTTCTTTCTTTCTTTCTTTCTTTCTTTCTTTCTTTATTATGTTTACAGTGTTCTATCTGCACGTACTCCTGCAGAAGAGGGCACCAGATCTCATGACAGATGGTTGTGAGCCACCATGTGGTTGCTGGGAATTGAACTCAGGACCTCTGGAAGAGCAGTGGGTGCTCTCAACCTCTGAGCCATCTTTCCAGCCCGGCTTTTACTTTTCTTTTCAATGATAGTAGAAGTTATTTCACACACTAAGACTGTACTGTCTTAAAATGAGAATTTAGTTAAACTTTCAAGAATGCTTTGGCAGGACAGGCAGAGTGGTACACACCTTAAATCCCAGAACTCCAGATGTAGGAGCAGGCAGATCTCTGTGAGTTAAAGATCAGCATAGGCTACATATGGAGATCCAGGCAGTCAGGGCTGTGTAAGGAGACTCTGTCTGAAAATAAATATTTTGGCTGGGTTTTTCTAGAAAAGATAATGTATAGAAATAGATGGAAAAAGCTAATTACACTGTAGAACATACTTCCACATATCTAGAATATGATAACTGTTGGTTATTAAACTTACAGTTATTCAAATGTACTTAAATTTTAATAAATCATGTTATTCTTTCAAATGAGGATTATAGTGTAGTTTAATAGGCAAGGGTGATAATCAGCTTTTAATTTTTGCTAAAATACAATGTATGTTATAGGAAGTAGGGTAATAGCCATTTGTGTTTCACTTTAAAACAAGGAGCAGAAGCCCACATGATGTCTATGGAGCACCAGGAAAAGGCACTTGCTCTGCTGGTCTGATGACCTAAGTTCGATGCCCCAAACCTACAGTAGAAACAGAAAATTGACTCCAGCACTTGTCCTCTGACCTCTACACCACCCATAACCACACCCCCCCACACAATAATAATAAAATCAATTTAAGAAGATGGCAGGAGATAGTAGACAGATGAGATCTATAGAGTAGTCATTTAAAGGCATTCAGTTACGAGCACAGAGTTATTTAACACTATGCATGTATTTATTATTAAAGTGATCTATTTTTAGTTATTGATTTTACACTTTCAGCATATTATCACTGCAATGTAACATTAAAAATGTTACATTTTTAACAAGGCTACTTCTTTTTGGATGAGAAGCCAAGGCCAGTGACATGGCCCCATCCACTCATGCACAGAGATCACCACATTGATGGCTTATTCTATCCCTATGAAGTACCTCTATAAATTATTAAAATTAAAATTTGCTTCAACATTTGAAATTTATAATTATTCAAAAAGTAATGAAAAATTTAAATTATGTTACAATGTATATGAATTTTATTTTTAACTAGTGAAACTTTAGTTTCCTTCAACTGAGTTGACTCATATCATATATTTTTAAAATGTTGAATTCCCATTTTTTTTATAGAAATCTTGTCTTCCATGCTTTCACATGGCAAACATACACAAATAAGTCACATTTTAAACAGTTTATTTTCCTCTTGCTGCCAATATGTGGCAGTCAGGATTTTAATTCTAATCCCAAATTGCATCGATCCCTTCATTCGGAATGTGAGCAGATCCTGTGCCATATTGTGATATTTCCCGTGCAAGGAGAAGAACAACTATCAAGAAACAGAGGCCTCAGTCCTGCAGTTACAAGAGCTTGGAATCTGTCAACAGTCCCAAATGAGCGTTCAGTGAGCACACAGCCTGTGCTGACGTAGACTGTCTACATCCATTCTAGACCTTGTGCTCAGCCGCTCTGTGCCTGGACTTACGACCCACACATCCCATTAGGATGTGGGTGTGATTTTAATACACTGAGTTTATGATTTGCTACACAGAAGTGGGGAAACAAATGCCGTTCGGCTTCCTTTTCTGTATTTTTCATTCCTTTTCAACCACAAATGGTAGAGAATTAGAAGACGACCTCACTTTATTGATCTCAAAAGGATCTGCAAAGGTAGTAGTGTAATGGGAATAAGTGTACACTAGCAGATGCCCTTTGCTTCAGGCCACATTCTGTGAGTCCGTTTAATCTGTATCACTTGTCCATTTCTACCTGTGTGTCTTCTTAGTTCAGAAAGCTGTCATCAAACAATCCTTAAAATATTATTTATTCAAGAATTCCTAATGAAAACACAGAAATTCTTTAAAATAGCTGTTTTTATAAAATAAGTTATTTGCTATCATTTAAAAATGTATTTTCTCTCTCTCTCTGTCTGTCTCTCTCTTCCTCCTTTTCCTTTTTCTTTTTCTTTGAGATAGGCTCTCAGTGTCTTTCTAGGCAACCTTGACTTTCCTGATCTATGTAGATCAGCCTGCTCACGAGCTCACAGCTTACCTCCCCTGTGATAGGATTAAAGACATGCATACTATGCCTGGCTACTTACTATTTGTTAGCTCTTTTTTTAAAAAAAAAATCATGCTTGTTTTTGAAACGAGGATGTCTTATGATTTTATAACGCCAAGAACAACTTGTACAGGCTTTGTTGGCTCAGACCTGAAATGTCAGAACTTGGGAGTTTGAGGTAGGAAGTTCACCACACATGTGTTTAGGGCCAGCCTGGGTTACAGGTGAATTCCAGGTCATCCTGGCCCAGAATGAGACTTTGCATCATAGACACAAACAATTAACAATGCCATTTGTTTCTCTAAAGTCAGAGGTATGTATTGCTCTGCAGCTGTCAATACCTGCACACATACAAGCTAGCCTTGCAGATATTTTGTGTTTCAGTTCATTTGAGTGATGTGGATCAAAACTCACACAAACTACTACTACTCTCTAAGTGAAGTGCATGTCTTTAAGTTGTTGCTTAGTCGCATGAATTTAATGCTATGAAACTGTAATGTAGCATCAACATTGAGAGCCATATGTAGCATAGATAGTGAAGTTATGTCTAACGGGAGAGTTAGATTTTCTGGTCATGCTATAATGTGAAAGCTACATGTTGATAATATTACCAGGGAGACTGAGCTCACAATGTTACTAAGGTTGTGCAATAGTTGGATTAATGGAGAAGATGAACTCACTTTAAATTCCTGCCTTATATTTAAGGCTTTATTTTAGTTTAACTATGCTTTTTTCTTTAAACTATTCAAACGTAATATTATCTCACTATGGATAACGAAGCACTTCTTTTTTTTTGTTGTTGGTTTTTTTTTTTTTTTTTGAGACAGGGTTTCTCTGTGTAGCTTTGGAGCCTTTCCTGGAACTCACTTGGTAGCCCAGGCTGGCCTCGAACTCACAGAGATCTGCCTGGCTCTGCCTCCCGAGTGCTGGGATTAAAGGCGTGTGCCACCACCGCCTGGCTTGAAGCACTTCTTAAGATTTATTTATTTGATTTTTATTTTATGTGTAAGTATCTATGCTTGAGTATATATATGTATACGTGTTCATGCATATGCCTGGTGCCCACAGAGGATAAAGATCTTCAGGAAGTAGAATTATTGTCGATTGTGAGCAGCAATATGGGTTTGGAAACCAAAATTGAGTCCTCTGTAAGATCAAGAAATACTCTTAACCACAGAGCTATCTCCTCAGCGTCTCAAATTAATTCTTTCTTGTGAATTAGTTCTGTATTTTTAATGAAGCCAACGTAAATGACAAAAGTTAAAAATAAAAATAAGCAAATTTACTTCAGATAAATGCCAAAAACGAAACTTCAAGTTTTAATGTTGTCATCAGAGAAGAATTCAAGTACTGCACTGGACAAATGGCTTCTGTTCCTCTCCCCAGGTGAAGGATCCCAGACACAATGGAGTCTTACCCAATGGAATTTCATAAACCAAACAGAACATCAGAACTGATGAAAGAAAAGCCATGATAAACCAAGTAGAAAACGAAAGAAGACGCCATTATATAGGAAGAATTTAATACAACTTAATCCATCTTTTTAATGTAGACAACAGAAAAATAAAAGAATATACATAGTCTAAGCAATATACTCAATCACATCATTGTAAACATTTCTATCAAATTTCATAAACCACTCAGAGGGGACAATTTTTAAATATTATGTGAATCTGTCACCAGCTCAGTTATAGGAACTAGAGCACATTCGCTCCCATAAAATGTCTGGTAAAGGCTAAGGCTGACTCCTGGTCCCAGAGTCATCTCGGTTGCTCCCAGGACTGCCGTTACCATCTCTGCCGTAATTAGACAAGTGGGTGGTCTGGACTATGATCACTGGACTGAGGTCCAAGACTCAGGAAGCTTCTGCTGATACTGCCATGCGATTGTTCGTGAAATTAGGAATGAGATATTGAATGATATCAGCAGCAAGAGGTGAAATGAAGTTATCTCCAGCCTCCGATCTCAAAGAATGGGGTGGAACATTTTCATGAAACTGAATCAGGAGACCCTTGATAAAATAATGAGAGATAAGTGTTGCAGAATATCATTTTCAGAGTGATGATAAAAACAGACTCAGACTCAGCAGTAACTACTCTTGAATTTATAGGAGAGACCTAATTTTAAGACCTGTTCACTAAAACCAGCTATAACTAGTAACTTTGCCTGAAAGAGAAGACACAACAAGAGTTTTTAATATATCAAAATTTCAGTTGTTTTTTTCCGTTTTTTTGTTTGTTTGTTTTTTTGTTTGTTTGTTTTGTTTTTTCTTCGAGACAGGGTTTCTCTGGGTAGTTTTGGTGCCTGTTGGGCCACGGTGGCACACACCTTTAATTCCAGCACTCGGGAGGCAGAGCCAGGCAGATCTCTGTGAGTTCAAGGCCATCCTGGGCTACAAAATTGCAGTTTTAACAAGTAATAATTCTCAGATATATCAAGGGCTAATGCCTGATGATAAATTTCATACCACCAGAAAAATGAGGCAAATTTCCCAAAAATGTAGTTTGGCAAGGCACACCACAGTCTTTTAAATATGAATGAACTTTTACTCAGTATTCCTATTTTGGAGGGATTATCTTTGAAAGACAATCAGAAATACCCAAAGACTTGCACTAGTGTAGCCATAAAGGACTGCACAGCAAAATACTCAGTATTTTCAAAGGTTTGGTAAAATATGGAGACCATGAATTTGATCTGTGGAGCTATTAAAAATAATGTTTTAGAAAAGGTAATTCATGAGTGAGAAATTGTTAACAACATATTATTTGATAAAGAAAAGTTTATAAAATGACATGCATAATGTGATTCAAATTTCTATAAGTATCTACTCACAGAAAACAGTACTAAGGAGCTAAATCTATCAACAGTCTTTTAGTGGCTCCTATATCAGTCAAGACAGGTTACATTATGATCTGGCGGCACACATCGCCAAAACCTCAGTGGCTAAATACACGACAGCTTATTTATTTGCTCTCTCAAGATCTGTTGAGGGTACGGGCATCTTTCCAGGGCAGCTGTCTTCCATGTGGGAGCTTAGAGCTCCAGGCTGATGTGATCATGTGGCAGCTCACAGCAAGTGCTTCCATAATTGCCTGATGGGAGGAAGGGAGGACACATGAACACTCACAGGTAGCTTTCCCTTGGATTTATATGTGACCCACTAGCATCTGTAAATGCTGGAAAACGTAAGACTCTCAAGTAAGAATCCCAAACTTCACCCACCTCAAACTGGCATATCAAATCGCCCTATCATTTCAAAGTTATATTCAGTGGAATGCATTCGATTCATGACCCCCAATCATGTAGTTAATCTGGAATACACCATCTACTAAGCCAGTTTCAACTGCCATAGCTAAAATTAAAAAAAAAAAAGCCTCATAAGATTCTAGAATACCCAATCAATAAGTAATAGTGAAATGAGATGTGATGCAAAGCTTATATTTATTTCTGACTTCTTTTGTCACCATTTGCTTTCTCCATGAGATAATTTGCCTTAATTTTAAGTTCAAAGAAATCTGGGGTCATTTTATTCCTGGAAATCACATTGTTTATTCCAAGTGACTTGCATTGATTTTCCCAAGTTGGTGTCATTGTTTATTTATTTATCTCTCTACTTATTTGTTTTTCTAAATTTTGCCAGGGATTTTTGTGGTCTAACTTTCAAAGAGTTTGTATTGCCCAGTATCAGTTGGGGACAGGGTGACTTTCATTCAGTCTTTCTGGTCATTGGGAGCATAACGTGTGTGCAGGCATCTCCATCAGAATCATGGTTTATTCTGAGGTAAGTCCAAGCTGATTTCTAGCCTACACAAATGAACTTATTTCTGTAGTGAACTTGGAAACATCAATCTTGTCCTTTTGTTGGGAAATAGATTATCAGCTATGTGGCACAGCATTTAAAAGATGATTTAAATAGAAATGCGATACAACAAGTAAACTGGTACCGAACAGCATCCCCAATTACTGAATTTACGTTAGCAGCTCATGTTAGATTGCTTTCTTTAGAGTTGTTCCCTCTCCAAAGTAAAAATGATACGATCCAGCTGTGGGATTTGGGGATGTGGTACACAAATAACAAATGGCTCATACACAGATAACAAGTGGTTTTCTAAGAACAGGTGAGATGATGTAAATCACAGAAACAGAAATAGATTTAAAAACTTCTTTAGAAAGAAAAAAATCATAGGAGCTATTAGAAATATAAGGTATGTATGTGATTCATTGATTCTCTCTGCATGTGGTTACAATCAAATCCAACTTTTCCTATTTCACATACGAAATGAAGTTGGGAATTAGGCTGGGAAGAGAATTTCAATTGGCTCTGACAGGTTGGAGTAATTTTCAACGTGGCTTTGAGATAGTGGTTTTGCTTGACTAATACATATTTTTCAATTTTGTCAATTGAGACAGAAACCCCAAACATTAGAAAAGTGTTTGAATACTGGCGGTCTTGTGCCAGGAAGGCACATTGACTTTGGTGTACGATGTTAAGATCATGAATTTTGCTAAATGCAATTGCAAACACATGTTCCATTGCAAAGCAGGCAATGAAGAACAAATTAAAAAATAAACAACACAGAATAACACCAAGGGTGTTCCTAAAAATTACAAAACTGTAACTGCCAAAGCTACTCTTTGCCACAGAATGTTGGAGGACCATATTGAACGAGGGAGGCTTTTCGTGCTACTTAAAAGTCATTAAATCATAGAGGTTAAATTATAAAAGTGATACTTTTACAAACTGCCCTCTTTGAGTGACAAATCCAAGTGCATAAGAAACTAACCTCATGACTGTTTACCTTTGCATTTAATTATTAAAGACGGCCTTTTCTGATCTTTTTTGTTTTGGTAAGCTGGCACTGGTTTCAAGTGAAGATCATTACAAAGCTATAGAAAACAATCTTTTTAGCATCTTTACAATGTTACAAGTTTAGCAAATTGCCACCATGATTGTGAATAGAGAACTGGTTTTCTTTCTTTCTTTCTTTCTTTCTTTCTTTCTTTCTTTC
>CABHPR010131892.1:919-12853 GCA_902168415.1 Peromyscus melanophrys
CACACACACACACACACACACACACACACACACACACACACACACACACGGTGAATGGCTCCCAAGGAATGGCCCTAAAGGCTGTCCACAGCCGTCCACATGCTTGCCCATACATGTGCGCCTCATGTGTACACCTACACACACTCAGGCACACACACACAAATCACTAGCATACGATGGCACTCTATCTGTGGTTCCAGCACTCAGTAACCTGATACAGGAAGCTTTCTAATACAGCCAGCCTGGCCTCTGTAGACAGACCCTGTCTCAGAAGAACCAAAGCAAAGCATCGCTGGTTCCTGGGGTGACCTTTTGGAAAGAAGGGATAGTGGAGTTTTACACCATGGAATTAAAGAAAGCCTATGTGACCTAGGTGTATCTGGGTGGGAAGAAACTGGGGTCTGGTGAATGGTAAGTTTGGATGCTAAGGTTAAGCTGGTGCACACCTTTAATCCCGCCATCTGGGAGGCAGAGGCAGATGGGTCTCTGTGAGTTTGAGGACAGCCTGGTCGGCATAGTGAGTTTCAGGACAGCCATGGCTACAGGTTTGGGTCTTAAATTCTCTGGCCTTGACCTCAGTGGACCAATCTTTACCTAGCACCCAGAGAAATGGAAACACCAAAGAAAAGCATTTTGCATAATTAGCTGTTATCAGCCAGGCTGCTGGGGGATCTCATTACCATGTATCACAGGCTGCTGATGTGGCCCCTTGGAGATCTGTCCAGCCCCAGCCTACTAATGCACATTGTTCAGCGTCTGACATTCACATGCATTTTGACTGAACATAAATTCCTTTTCGCCGAAGTCTCTGGCGTTGCCTAGGGTCACAGCTTATCTTGCTTTGCTGGTTTTGCTTCAGCTGCCCCTGAAGCTCTTGGGCTTGCACTTCTGGCCTGAATAGAGTTCTCTTCTCCGCCTGTCAGATGGTATCTGGAAGGGCCGCATTAATCATCCCAGTCAGGGCTATTTATTGCGACAGACACCAAGCTCTATGTATAATCTATGTAAGCCAAATATAACCAGGGCTTCTCATTGCCCCGCCTCGTTATGGTGAGTGATTTGGCAGAAAAGTGTAATTGGAAGTAATTAAAATCTTTCTCCAGTCTCTCAGAAAAAAATGCCAGGATGCGTAGTTTTCTTTCGTCTCTTTTGGTGGGGACTGGGGATGAAACCCAGAGCCTTGCGCAAGCTTGAAAAATGCCCTACCACCGAGCCATACCCTCACTGACAAGTGTGAGCACATTTTGAAAAGATCAAGTTTCTCATAGCCTCCTCTGGCCTCATATTCACTACGTAGCCGAGGACGACCTTGAGTTCTTGGTTCACCTGTCTCTACCTTCCAGGTGCCGGATTACAGACATGAGTCACCATGCCTGGCTTTATGCAGGGTTAGGAATCAAATCCAGAGTTCCACTCTTGCTAGGCACAAACCTGACATGCTGAGCCACAGCTCTAGCCCTAGACAGAGACATCTGTCAAAAAGCTTTAGGGCTGGCGAGATGCCTCGGTGGATAAACACGCTTGCCACCCAGGCCAGTAACCTGAGTTTGATCCCTCGAATCCATGGTGGAAGGAGGGCACTGGGTCCTGAAGATTGTTCTCTGACCTCCATCTATGTGTTTGAGTGAATCTGTAACCACTAGGATACACTCTATGCTCACAGGAGTGCGAGAGTACATGCACACTCATGTGCACACACACAATCAGCGTAATAATAGTAAATGAAATCCAGAGTGCTTTGTGGGGGTATAATGGGCCTACAATACATTGCGTGCACTTCCGATGTGTAATTTGATAAGCTTCGACAGAGATGGACACCTGTCACGCCATCACCACAGTCAAGCTCATTGGTTGAGTCACAGGAAGTACAACCTCTCCGGTCCAGACAGGCTGCAGACACGATAGTGGCCCTGTGAGATGATGTGACTCCAGAGCCCCCTTGGTTTATGTAAGCACGTTCTACGACACTTGCACAATAACAATATCTTGAGGTAATGTATGTTCCAGGATGGAGCCAGTTGTTAAGTGTCTCGGGACTGTACAACTCTCAGAACTTCCCTTCAGGCTCCTGTGAACCTTCTTCCTGCCTGTTCTGATCCCAAGGGGCCACTTGCCTGCTTTCTGTAGTCCGGCGTTCTATTTTCAACGACTACAACTTTCACTGTATATCTTAGTCAGGGTTTCCGCTGCTGTGAAGAGATACCATGACCACAGCAACTCTAATAAAGGAAAACATTTAATTGGGGTAGCTCGCTTACAGTTTCAGAGGTTCAGTCCACTATCATGGTGGGACATGGCAGCATGCAGGCAGACATGGTGCTGGAGAAGTAGCTGAGAGTCCTATATCTTATTTTTAAATTTAACTTTATTTTATGTGCATTGGTATGAAGCTATCAGATCGCCTGGAACTGGAGTCGCAGACAGTTGTGAGGTGCCATGTGGAGGGAACTGAACCCCGGTCCTCTGGAAGACCAGCCAGTGCTCTTAACCGTTGAACCATCTCTCCAGCCCCGAGAGTCTTACATCTTGCAGGCAACAGGAAGCAGACTATGACATTGAGCAAAGCTTAAGCAAAAGAGACCTCAAAGCCCACCCCCACAGTGACACACTTCCTTCAACAAGGCCATGCCTCCCTTTAGTGCCCTAGGCTCTTATGGGGGTCAATTACATTCAAACTACCACATGGTAACTGCAGATAAGTTTTCATTTCCTAGAACAATCCATGAATAGGATCGTATCATGTGCTTTTTGTAAAAACTTGTTTTATGGGTATGAGTGTGTGTGTGTGTGTGTGTGTGTGTGTGTGTGTGTGTGTGTGTGTGTATGCATATGCATGTGGTACCCAGGGAGGCCAGAAGAGGGCCACGGATGCCCTAGAACTGCAGTCACGGGCAGTTGTGGGCCTCCCAACTTGAGTGCTGGGAACCAAACCCTGGTCCTCTGCAAGAGCAGCGTGGCTTCTGGGTGCTGAGCCATCCCTCCAGCCCCTTATGTTTCCCCTGTCAGCGGCATGATTAGTTTGAGATTCCTCCATGCCATTTTGACAGTCGCCTATTCTTGTCAAGAAACTGTTCATTCTTTTGTTGCCAAGTAGTGTTACATTGTGTCAATAAATCAACTGTGTGTGTGTGTGTGTGTGTGTGTGTGTGTGTGTGTGTTTGAGTGTGTGTGGGGGCATGTGTGAGTGTGAGAGCATGTGTGGGTGTATGTGATGTGAGTCGGAGAGTGTGTGTGTGTGTGTGTGAGCATGCGTGTGTGCATGTATGTGTGTGTGTCTGTGAGCACTGCACATGTGCTATGTAAGTGACCTGTCATTGAGATACAGACCCATCCTTGATGACATTCTCTTCATCCACGTAAGTTGTTTCTATTTTTAGCTGCTGTGGGCCTTTGTGTGCAGCTGCTGTCTGGCTATTCTCTCTCGTTTCTCTTTAGTGTGTTCCTGCAAATGGAATGGTCAGATCACATTGCCATGTATTTAAGTTGTTTCGGAGCCAGGGTCTGCTCATGTATCCTAAGCTGGCCTGGAACCCCAGATCCTCCCACTTCAACCTTCCAAGAGCTAGGGTCACAGGCCGGCAACACTGTATCCAGTTCTATGCGCATGCTAGACAAGCACTCTGCAGCAGAGTCCCCACGTGAGACTTCTTTAAAATCCTTGGTGAGGCACGGTACCATGCAGCTGCCTGGAATCCCAGGGCTCCAAAGGCCGAGGCAGGAGAGTGTTAGATTGTGAGAACATTTCTCAAAAGACAAAAATAAATAGACAAACAAACAAAACCCTCAAACCAAGCCAAATCCAACTCTGCCTCCTGCCGTGGTCTCCCCGAAGGAGGCCTGATGTCAGGTTTGTGACTCAGCTCCTTGTCCCAGGATGTAGCCCATTGCCATTGACAAGGGCCAGGATGGAGCAGAGTGGGCAGGAATCCCGTCCCTTTAGAAGACAGGACGGGAGACTGCAATCTCACCTAAGTGACGATGGCTTTGCTCACCTAATCCTCATGTTAGCCCCACAAGATCACAAGCATCCTCACAAAATCAGAGCAACGAGGAAGGACACTCAAGAGAGTCAGTTGCCGAGTCACACGGTCCCACCCCAGGCCTGAATGCTGGTCTGACTCGTTCTCAGACTCGGCTTGGTCGGCTCACTCAGATCTTTGAAGGTCCCCACCAGGCTCCAGAGGCCCCAGAGGGTGTTAAGTGAGCCGTCGGAAACGTGACAGCGGATGAGTGAGCAAAGGGACTGAGTCACCCAGTTAGGAAGACGGACCTCACCGCAGGTGTGAAAACAGCCTCCAGGTG
The DNA here is from genome assembly GCA_902168415.1 of Peromyscus melanophrys. Lineage (NCBI taxonomy): Eukaryota > Metazoa > Chordata > Mammalia > Rodentia > Cricetidae > Peromyscus > Peromyscus melanophrys. The sequence continues at coordinate 5,222 of CABHPR010131892.1, forward strand.
TCCGTGGACTCCTTCTGACTTGGGGCACATCGTGTTTGTTTCGTTTTAATCTTTAGCTTTTTTTGAAGACAAGGTCTCAGGCATCCCAGACTGGCCTTGAACTTGCTGTGTAGCCAAGGATGACTGTGAACTTGTGATCTTCCGGCCTCCACCACTCAAGGGCCGGGGGCCCAGGTGTGAGCCACCACTCCTGTTCTTTGTTTCCAGTGCAGTCCAGAGGCTTCGGGCGTGGCAGACAAGCAGTCTGCTAGCTGAGCTCCATCTTCTAGCGCACAGTCAGCCTCTTACCACTGCTGGAGAGTCTGGTGGTCAGTCAGCCTCTTAGCACTACTGAAGATGCTGTCAGCTACCAAGTTCCAGCTGAAGAACTGTGTAACCATTACACAAAAGGAAATACACACACACACACACACGTTGTAGAATATTATTTTAAGGTGTGTTACTTTTGTTTACGTTGCATTTGTTTAACTCTGTGAAGCTGTGTTACTGTGCCTGTGTAAAACACCTGATGGTCTAATAAAGAGCTGAACGGCCAATAGCAAGGCAGGAGAAAGGATAGGCAAGGCTGGCAGGCAGAGAGAATATATAGAAGGAGAAATCTGGGAGGAGGAAAAAAAAAAAGAGAGAGAAAGAAGTAGCCAGAGAAGGAGGAGGACATCAGAGACCAGCCACCCAGCTACACAGCCAGCAACAGAGTAAGAAAGAAAGGTATACAGGAATAGAAAAGGAAAAGCCCGGAGGAAAAAGATAGATAGGATAATGTAAAGTTAGGAAAAGCTGGCTAGAAACAAGCCAAGCTAAGGCCAGACATTTATAATTAAGAATAAGCCTCCATGTGTGATTTATTTGGGAGCTGGGTGGTGGGCCCCCCAAAAGACTAAAGAGCAAAAGAGCCAACAAACCAACAACAACACACACACACACAGACACACACAGATACACACACATATACACACAGACACACACACAGACACACATATACACACAAACACACAGACACACATATACAGACACACACACACATGCACACAGACACACAGACACACAGACACACACACACACACACACACACACACACACACACACCCCTCCTAATATTTTAAGTAAGTTGGGCCCAACTCATAGCTATCCAAGGTGCATGCAGCTCAAAGGCCTCAGGTTAGACACACCTGTAACCTGTGAGCAGATAGAGATGTTTAGGGAATTACACATGGAGTGATTGGTAACTGTCTTGATTCTTGATTTTTTTCTTTCATTTGAAAATAATTCCCAGCTGGGCAGTGGTGGGCTTCAGGACAGACAGGGCTACACAGAGAAACTCAGTCTCAGAAAATAAATTAATAAATAAATAAAAATAAGAAGAACAATTCCTAGTTAGCAAAGAGGAATATTTCCTTTTTTTGTTGTTGTTTTTTGTTTTTGTTTTTGTGTTTTGTTTTTTTTGAGACAGGGTTTCTCTGTGAAACAGTCCTGGCTGTCCTGAAACTCATTCTGTAGACCAGGCTGGCCTCGAACTCACAGAGATCCGCCTGCCTCTGCCCCCCAAGTGCTGGGACTAAAGGTGTACTTCAGCATACCTGGCTTGTTTCCATTTTAAAGTTATTGAAATTCAGCAAGCTTTTGGGCAGTGGTGGCACATGCCTTTAATCCCAACTCTCAGGAGGCAGAGGCAGGCGGATCTCCGTTAGTTCGAGGCCAGCCTGGGCTACAGAGGACAGTCAAGCTACATAGAACCCTGTCTTGAAAAAACCAAAATAAATAAACAAATAGATAAGTAAAATAAGAATAAATTCAGCAAGCTAGTTCATTCCTGAAGTCTACTAGATGAAAGTATTATATTGGCCAGATGTGGCGGCACATACCTTTCAAATCAGCACCAAAGAGGCAGGGGGATCCTGAGTTCAACCTGGACTCCGTAGGGCTCCAGGCCTGCATGGGCTGCATAGTGAGATGCTGTCTCAAACAACTATAAATTACAACACCCCTAAAAATAAAAATCAACTCTGTTAGATCTTTCTGGTCTCAGTGTCACTGCTTTACGTTTTAAACATTCACCATTTTTAATTATGTGTATGTGCACACGGGTGCAGGTGGGTGACCAGGACACAGTTGTGAGATCCCCTGGAGCTGGAGTTACATGTGGTTGGGAGCCACCATGTGGGTGCAAGAACTGAACCCGGGTCCTCTGAAGAGCAGCTAGTGCTTTTAATCACGGAGCCATCTCTCCAGCCCCCTGCTTTACATTTTAAACACAAACAAAAACCCCGAATGGTCATGGAGAGAGGTGGATCTGAAACGGGTTAAATTCTTTTCTTCATCTTCGTGGCCTCTCTACAGTCATCCTTTTGAGTCTTTGGGGGTTGGATTCAGGTCACACCACAGATACCAACCTAAGAGACTGATCTGACTCACACAGGAGGTATCCACACCCCGTGTGTCCTCCCTCCCTCCCTCCCTCTCCCACTCCTTGCTCAGGTTTAAACCTAGGGCCTCATGCACACGAGCATTCTATCACGGAGAAACACCACCAGCTTAAAAACAAACAAACAAGCCTGATTGTTGTGATGGCGGTCTCACTAAGTTGTCCACGCTGGCTCTGAACCCACTCTGTGGTCTAGGCAGACTTGCCATCTTCCAACTGGTCATCTTCTTGCCTCAGCTTTCGGAGTAGCTGGCTTTAGAGGCCGATGTCATCAGGCCTGGCTCCCCACACATCTCCAGTCAGTGAACACACGTCTGAGCAGCTCTTCTACCATATTTCTTACAGTATAATGACAGAAGAAATCTGCACATAGTACAAATGCTATATTTAAAACAATAATTCTTGACCTGCGATTGGTTGAATTCACAGACATAGGCCCACAGACTCAGGGATGGGGAAATATCAACTTAACTATCAGTTAAAGAGAAATCTGTAGTTTATGTCTTTTTTGTTTGTTTGTTTGTTTTTTGTTTGTTTTTCGAGAAAGGGTTCTTCTGTGTAGTTTTGATGCCTGTCTTGGATCTCGCTCTGTAGACCAGTCTGGCCTCGAACTCATAGAGATCCGCCTGCCTCTGCCTCCCAAGTGCTGGGATCAAAGGCGTGCGCCACCACTGCCCAAGAAATCTATAGTCTAAATGCAGGCATCTCTACATGGGGACCTGACTCCTATGCTGTGCCCAGCAATTTTGTAATGCCTCCTTGGACAACTGTTCATAATTGATTCCCCCCGGGACAGGAGAGCAGCCTGAGAGGGAACTCCTTACATCAACTTCCATGCAGACTGAAAAGAAAACCAGAGCAGGGGTGATCAAAAAGAGCTGGGTTTAGGGGCTGGAGGGATAGCTCAGCAGTTAGGTGTGCTTGCTGGAATTCAGTTCTCAGCACCCGTATCAGGTGACCATAGCTCCCTCTGAGTCCAGCTCCAGGAGACGTGATACCCTCCTCTGGAAGCCTTAGGACCCACACACTTGTGCACACACAGAGAAGCACGTGGGAGTGAATAAGACAAATAAACCTTTTTCTTAAAAGGGAGCTAATTTTAGTCAGGAATACGAATGTAGCTCATCCTTGCCCTCAGGGGTCTGAGGCAATGGATTGACCTGAGCTTGAGGCCAATTGGAGCAATGTTGGGAATTGTGAGATCCTATCTCAGAGAAGGTAAAATAAAATGAATCAGGGCCAGGACACAGCTCAGTAGATGGAGTGTTTACCGGGCATGCGTAGGAGCCTGGATTCAGTCTCATGCACCCAGTAGACCTGGACCCGGTGGCACATGCCTGTGATGCTAACACCTGGGCAGGAGGCTCAGACATTCAAGGTCGTCTTCACCACATGAGATCCTGTCTGGGGGAAAAAAAGTCAAACAAAACAGAGAATAGCAGAGATGGCTCAGCACCTAAGGTGACGGCGGTGGTGGCACTCGCCTTTAATCCCAGCACTCGGGAGGCAGAAGCAGGCTGATCTCTGAGTTCAAGGACAGCCTGGTCTACAAAGATAGTTCCAGACCAGCCAAGGCTACATCACAGAGAAACCCTATCTTGAAAAACCAAAAGCCAAACAAAAAAAACCCCAAACCCCACAGGCTGCTCTTCCAGAGGACCCAAGTTCAATCCCCATCACCCACAACTGTCAGTGACGTCAGTTCCAGGGGATCCAGTGCCCTCTTCTGGCCCTTGTGAGTACAGCACATACGTGATGCCCTGATAAACATGCACGCAAATCATTCATACACATAAAATAAAATTAAAAAAAATTTTAAATGAAAAAAAAAAAAGCTGGGTAGTGGTGGCACGTACTTTTAATCTCAGCACTAGGGAGGCAGAGGCAGGCGGATCTCTGTGAGTTCAAGGCCAGCCTGGGCTACAGAGTGAGATCCGAGACAGGCTCCAAAGCTACACAGAGAAACCCTGTTTCGAAAAAAACCAAAACCCAAAACAACAACAACAAAAAACCCAAAATCAAAACAAACAAACAAACAAACAAAAAACTTAACATCAACTGCCACCTGTGTTCAGACGCTCTGCCAACCAGGCATACCAGCTTTATCACTGACATAGCATTTCTGTGGCATGACAATAATAAAATACAAAACTGGTTTTTACTTGCCTTCTTTTTAAAAAAAAATATATTTTTTGCCTTTATTTAGTGTCACACGGGGGTGGTGGGAACTTTTGCATACACAAATGGTTTCTCTTTCCACCACGTGGGTCCTAGGGATCAAATCCAGGTCACCAGGCTTGGCAGCAAGCACCTTTATCCTCTGAGCCATCTTACTGGAGTAACTTTTAGTTGCTTATCGAGGAAATAATCCCCATTGCAGCCGTGATCCCACTGGCTCACCGTCGGGGAGAGGCTGGATGTCTGGTGGTACGAGAATGAAACCCAGCCCTGCATGCATAGCTAGGCAGCCTTGGCTTCCCTGAACCCATCTCCTTATTACTCAAAGTGGAGTCTAATCACACCTGCCATCAAAGACGGCTGTCAGATGAAATGTCATCACCAGGTATGATAACACACACCTGCCATTCCAACCCCTGGGCGTTAGAGATAGGGGCTATCACAAGTTGCTTGGACAGCCTGGGCTACGTACTGAGACTCTGCCTCAAACAAAACAAAAAAGACAAACAAGCAAAATAAAACAAGGGCTGGAGAGATTGCTCAGTGGTTAAAGGTGCTTGCTGTCAAGCATGAGGACCTGAGTTCGATCCCCAGGACCCACCTGGTAGACCATGAGAACCTACTCCCACAGGTTGGCCTCTGACCTCTACATGTAACCCTCCCCCAACCACTACCCTAAATAAATTATTAAAAAATTAAAAACAAGGAAGCAATAGTCCTTCGCAAGGTGAGGGTTTCCCACAGGAGCACCTCCAGAATTCTGCTGGGCCACCTCCTGGGTTTCTGATCTGGCTTGAGTCTAGGCTGGAGGATTTGCATGTTTAACAAGCTCCAGGAGGGGAGGAGGCTGATGCAACTCCTCCTGCCAATGAGAGGCAGTAGGTGCTTTGGAGGTGGCCTCTGTGAGTGGTGGCAGCCTCTTTGTGACCATGGGAGGAACTGACTCTCCGTGAAGCTGACCTGATGCTCTGCTTTGAATGAGATGCCCCCCACAAGTCTGGGGCCTTTGGATACGTGGTCCCCAGTTGGTGGCTATTTGGGGAGGATTAGGTGGTGTGGCCTTGCTGGAGGAAGTGTGGCACTGGGGGCAGACATCGAGGTTTCCAAAGACCATTCCCAGTCAGCGCTCTCTGCGTCCTGTCTTGGGTTCAAGATGTGAGCTCTCGGCTGCTGCTCACACTGAGTGCTGCCTGCCCACCACCATCGACTCTAACCCCCGAAACCTCGAACCCCAAATCAGCTATTTCTTCTCTAAGTGGCCTTGGTCTTTTATTACAATAACGGGAAAGTGAGGATCACACCTCACGTCGGGAATGCTTTTGTTTATGATTCTAGGGAAACTCTTATTAAATTCACCCCGGCTGACTAGGAGACATGTGAGAGAGAGCAGCAGCGCTAAGGAGGCTGAGGCAGGAGGATTGCTAGGGTCACATCGCAAGACCTTGCCTCAGAAAAAAAAAAAAGCCAATAAATTTATCCCAAAGAACTCAGCTGGCCGTCCTCAGAGGGGAGGATGTTGGGAGTTCTTTTGGTTTTAGAAACGGGGTCTCATGTATCTCAGGCCCAAGGATGACCCTCAGCCCAAGGATGACCCTCAGTAATCGGTGATCCTTCTGCCTCCACCACCTGTTTATAGCCAGTTTATAGCCTTCTGGGGATTGAACCCCGGGCTCTGTGCATCCTAGGCAGGCACTTTACCAACTGAGCTACATCCTCAGCCTAGAGACTAAGAATTCTGATTCAGACTAAAAGCTATTAGTCATTTCAAGAACCATATCCCCCCCATGTTACCCCCTTACTTTTGAGATAAAGTCTAGCTTACATAGCCTCCAGGCTGCCTTGGAAATTGCTCCAACTTTTGCCTTCAACTTGCAATCCTCCTGCCTCAGCCTCCTGAGTGGCTGGGAGTACAGGCATCTCTCGCTGCACCTGGCTTACTGTACACATTAAGCAGCGTGGGAGAAAATGCAAATGAGTGAAATCGGCCTTGGCAGGTGGCAGCCCCAGAGGTCTCCTGGGATCTAGAGCCTGGCCACCCCTTGAAGACAGCAGGGTGAAAGGGTAATGGAGACATTGTGGGGCCCTCGGTTGCGACTTCTGAAAGGAATTAGCCCGTATTTGGAATACCGCCATGACGGAGTGCTCTGCTCTCCACAGCTAGACGGAACACCCGATGATACTAAATCATCGTTACTTTCTGAGCTGACTTGGGCTGGGCTGGGGTGGCATCCGTGAACTCACTGGCCCTCTAACGGATGAGCCCTCTCTCCAGTCCGGATAGCACCTTCTTGACACCTCTTCACATGACAGAAGCTCAAACAAGCTCCCTGGGGGCTTTTTTTTTCTTTTTTGTGAGGCCACTAACTCCCCACCTCTTCCGCCACTACAGTGGGAATTAGGTTTCAACACACAAATGTGGAGGGGAGGGCACAGCATCCTGTCTGTAGTGGAGGGAAAGGGTGGGGTGGGTTGTTGGGAGGGTGGCTCATGCAGACAGACCTGGATGGGTCAAGGCTCTGAGGCCTGGAGAAGCTTCACACATGGCAGGTACTCAACCCCCGTGGTGAGTGGAGGAGTGATACACCAGTTCCTGTGTCCTGGCTCCTGTAGGCACTGGATGGTGGCAGGAAGCTTCATGCAGTGGGCAATCCTGATACCAGGTTTTCACGTCAGCCTGGAAGTTTCTGTCTCCTGCTACAGACAAGGAAACTGAGGCTCAGAGTGGCCACGGGATCTGGAGGACCTGCAGTTGTCTGCCTAGTCGGGAGTGCTTTCAACCAGGGGGTGCCTGCCACAGGTCCCGAGCCCCAGCTCATTTCACTGCGTGTGTGTGTGTGTGTGTGTGTGTGTGTGTGTGTGTGTCTGTGTGTCTGTGTTTATGCGCATGCGTGTGTCCGTATATTCCAGGTGCTTGAAGAGGCCAGTGGTTGTTGGTGGGTGTCTTCTATCATGCTCTCCGGTATTTTTTGAGGCAGGGTCTCTCACTGATCTTTTCTACTAGAGAGCCTGGCCCGTGAGCTCCTGGATCCTTC
>CABHPR010131893.1:0-18249 GCA_902168415.1 Peromyscus melanophrys
AAAAGAGCCTCAAGAGTAGGCACAAGAGCCAGAGACCTACTCATTCCCACAGTCAGGAGTCCCATAAGAATAGTAATCTAATACCTGTAATATACATGCAGAGGACCTGGTACAGACCCCTGCAGGCTCTGTGCTTGCTACTTCAGTCTCTGTGAACTCATATGCACCCTGATTAGTTGATTCAGAGAGTCTTATTCTCCCGGTGTCCTCTGGCTCTTACAATCTTTTTGTCTTCTCTTCTGCAGGATTCCCTGAGCTCTGAGGGGGGGGGATTTGATAGACACCTCCCATTTAGACTACCTTTCCATATAATCTGTTCCCATCTACTGCTGGAGAATGCCTCTCTGATGATGATTGGATAAGGCATTGATCACTGAATATAGAAAAATATCATTAGGAGTCATTTTATTGATTTTTTTTCGACCAGTAGTATTTGGCTTCACCATAGTCTCTGTTCTTGGTTACCCAAGCAGTGTTTAATATGGGTTCCTTCTCATGGAGTGGGCCTTAAGTCAAATCAGACTTTGTCTGGCTGCTCCCACAAGTTCTGCACCACCATTGTCTAGCATATTTTGCAGGCAAGACAGACTGTAGGACAAAGGTTTTTTGGCTGGGTTGGTGTCCACATTTCTCTTTTGGAAGCATGCAGAGAACCTTCTTTCACCAAAGACACTGGAACATAAGGGGGAGGCTCCATGTAGACACCAGCTCAGCTTCTCCATGTTCAATGAGTTATGTGGTTGTTGTCCTTACAATGGAGCCCCACTGTCAGTTTTCAGACAGCAAGCAGCCCTTTGTCTTAGCAACAACCTGGGATGTTTGGGGATTTCCATGAGACCCTCTTGGCCAACAACTAAATTGAATGCAACCTAGTCCCACCACTGGAAGCCTCACCTGGGAACAGGAGATAGCTGGTTGAAACTCCATATCCCTCATTACTAGTAGGCCTTATTAGGATCACCTTCTTAGATTCCAGGAAGTTTCCCCTGCACTAGGTTTCCACACCACTCCCTCAAAGCCCACTGATTCCAGCTATCTATACACTGTCTCCCTCTCCATCCTTGCATGCCCACCAGCAATGGAGGAGTGTTCCCCTTGCTCCACATCCTTGCCAGCATGATCTGTCCCTTATGTTATTGATCTTAGCCATTCTGACAGGTGTAAGATGGAATGTCAAAGAAGTTTTGATTTTCATTTCCCTGATGGCTAAAGATACTGAAAATTTCTTTAAGTGTTTCTCTGCCATCTGAGTTTCCTCTGTTGAGAATTCTCTGTATAGGTCTGTAGACATTTTTTAAATTCAATTATTTGGTTTTCTGACACCTAGTTTCTTGAGTTCTTTGTATATTTTGGATGTTAGTCCTCTATCAGATATGGAGTTGGAAAAATCTTTTCCCATTCTGTAAGCTGCCATTTTGTGCAATTGATGGCATTCTTTGCCTTACAGATTTTTTTCAATTTCCTGAGGTCTCATTTATTAATTGTTGATCCTAGGGCCTGCCCTGTCAGTGTTCTGTTCAGGAAGTCTTCTCCTGTGCCAACACATTCAAGGCTATCCCCCACCCTCTCTTTTATCAGGTTCAGTGTATCTGATTTTGTGTTGAGGTCTTTGATCTACTTGGACTTGAGTTTGTTCAGGGTGATAAATATATATCTATTTGCATTCTTCTACATGCTGCCATCCATTTTGACCAGCACCATTTGTAGAAGATGATGTCTTTTAACCAGTGTGTATTTCTGGCTTCTTTGTCAAAAGTCAGGTGTTTATGGATGTGAAGATTTATGTCTGGGTCTTCAATATGATTCCATTGATCAATGTGCCTGTTTTCATACCAATACCATGTAGTTTTTATTACTATAGCTCTGTAGTACAACTGGAAATCAGAAATGGTGAGACTTCTAGAAGTTCTTTTATTGTTTAGGATTGTTTTAGCTAATATGGGGTTTCTTTGTTTGTTTGTTTTTCCATATGTGTAGCATGAATCTCTAAATGGTCTTATTAAATAAAAACAAATCCAGGGCCAGGTATTGGGGTGAATGCTGAAAGATCAGAGAGACAGAACAAGCCACAGCTAACCTCACCTCCCCAATGCCTCAGCTGATCTCGTTTCCTCAAACTGGAAGTCTCTGTGTTCTCATCCAAATGGATCTCAGCTGAACTGCTGCTAAAGCCTAAAAGCTTAACCAGGCTCTAGTTCCTTGGTCCTCACACCTTATATACCTTTCTGCTACCTGCCATCACTTCCTGGAATTAAAGGCATGTGTCACCATGCCTGGCTGTTTCCAGTGTGACTTTGAACTCACAGAGATCCAGACAGATCTCTGCGTTCAGAATGCTAGGATTAAAGGTGTGTGTGCCACCATTTTCTGGCCTCTATATCTAGTGGCTGTTCTGTTCTCTGACACCAGATAACTTTATTAGGGTGCACAATATATTGGGGAACACAATATCACCACACATATGAAATTGAGAATTGTCCTTTCAAGGTCTGTAAAGAATTGTGTTGGAATTTTGATTAGGATTGCAGTGAATCTGTAGACTGCTTTTGGTAGGATGGCCATTTTTACTGTGTTAATCCTACAAATCCAGAAACGTGGGAGATCTTTCCATCTTCTGATATTTTCTTCAATTTCTTTCTTTAAAGACTTCAAGTTTTTAATCATTCAAGTCTTTCACTTTCTTGGTTAGAGCTACCCCAAGATATTTTACATTACTTGAGGCTATTGTGAAAGGTGTTGTTTCCCTGATTTCTCTATCAGTCCTTTTGTTGTTTGTATATAGGAGAGCTACTGATTTTTGTGAGTTAACCTTGTATCCTGCTTCTTTGCTGCAAGTGTTTATCAGCTGTAGGAGTTCCCTTGTGCAGTGTTTAGGGTCACTTATGTAAACTATCATAACACCTACAAATAGCAATACTTTGGCTTTTTTCCTTTCCAATTTGTATCCTCTTGATCACCTTCAGTTGTACTGCTCTAGCTAAAACATCAGGTACTATACTGACTAGACATGGAGAGTGTGGGCAACCTTGTCTTGTTCCTGATTTTAGTGGAATTACTTTGAGTTTCTCTCCTTTGAATTTGATGTTGGCTATATATAAGCTTGCTGTAAATTGCCTTTATTATGTTTAGGTGTGTCCCTTGTATTCCTAATCTCTCCAGGACTTTATAATGAAAGGTTGTTGGATTTTGCCAAAGGCCTTTTCCGCATCTAATGAGTTTATCATGTGTGTTTTATTCTTTCAGTTTTATGTGGTGGATTACATTTACTTATTTTCATATATTGACACTCCTGAGTCTCTGGGATAAAGCCTATCTGATCATGGCGGATGATCTTTTTGGTGTGTTCTTGGATTCAGTTTGCAAGTATTTTATTGACTGTTTTTACATCTATGTTCATAAGGGAAATTGGTCTGTAATTTGCTTTCTTCTTTAAGTCTTTGTGTGGTTTGGGTATCAGGGCAACTGTGGTCTCATAAAATGAATTAGGCAATGTTCCTTCTGTTTCTATTTTGTGGAATAATTTGAGGAGTATTGGTGTTAAATCTTCTTTGAAAGTCTGATAGAGTTCTGTGATAAAACCATCTGGCCCTGTGCTTATTTTGCTTGGGAATCTTTTAATGACTTCTTCTATTTCAATAGGGGTTGTAGATCTATTTAAATTGTTTATCTGATCTTGATTTAACTTTCATAAGTGGTACTATCAAGAAAAAAATATACATTTCTTTTTTTTGTTTTGTTTTTTGAGACAGGTTTTCTCTGTGTAGCTTTGTGCCTTTCCTGAAACTCGCTTGGTAGCCCAGGCTGGCCTCAAACTCATAGAGATCCACCTGGCTCTGCCTCTTGAGTGCGGGGATTAAAGGCGTGTGCCACCACTGCCTGGCTAAAAATTATACATTTCTTTTAGATTTCCCAATCTGTGGAGTACAGGTTTTTAAACTATGTCCTTAATGATTCTCTGGATTTTCTCTGTGTCTGTGTTATGTCTCCCTTTTCATTTCTGATTTTGTTAACTTGGATATTCTCTATCTGCCTTTTAGTTAGTTTGGATAAGGGTTTTCCATCTTGTTGATTTTTCTCAAAGAATCAACTCTTTGTTTCATTGATTCTTTGCCTTGTTCTGTTTCTATTTTATTGATTTCAGCCCTCAGTTTGATTCTCAGCAGCTACTCCTCTTGGGTGTGCTTGCTTCTTTTTTGTTCTAGAGATTTCGGGTGTGCAATTAAGTTGCTGGTATGAGATCTCTTCAATGTTTTATGTAGCCACTTAATTCTGCGAACTTGCCTCTTAGCACTACTTTCGTTGTGTCCCATAAGTTTGGGTATGCTGTGTATTCATTTTCACTGAACTCCAGAAAGTCTTTCATTTCTTTCTTTATTTCTGTCTTGGCCCATTTTTCATTTAGTAATGACTTGTTCCATTTCCATTCATTTGTAAGCTTTCTGTTGTTTCAGTTTAGCTTTAATTCGTGGCAGTCTGATAAGATACAGGGAGTTACTTCAATTTTCCTATATTTGTTGAGATTTGATTTGTGTTTGAGTGTGTGATCAATTTTGGAGGAAGTTCCAGGCGGTGCTGAGAAGAAGGTGTATTATTTTGTGGATAGGTAAAATGTTCTGTAGATATCTGCTAAGTCCATTTGGTTTATAACTTCTATTTGCTCCAGTATTTCTCTGTTTAGTTTTTGTCTGGATGACCTGTCTGTTGGTGAGAGTGGGATGTCAAAGTCTCCCACTATCAGTGTGTGGGGGTCAATATGTGATTTAAGCTGTAGTAGTGTTTCTTTTGCAAAAGTGTGTGCCTTTGTGTTTGAGTCGTACATGTTAAGAATTGAAATATCATCTTGGTGGATTTTTCCTTTGGTCAGTATGTAGTATCCTTCCCTACTTCTTTTGATTAACTTTGATTTGAAGTTTATTTTGTTAGATATTTTGTTAGATATTAAAATGGCTACACCAGCTTGCTTCCTAGGTACATTTGCTTGGAACATCTTTTTCCAATCCTTTCCCCTGAGGTAATGTTTATCCTTGATGTAGAGGCATATTTCTTGAATATGGTAGAAAGACGAATCCTGTTTTTGCATCCATTCTGTTAGTCTGCATCCTTTTATTAGGGAATTGAAACCAATGATGATGATTCCTGTAATTTTGTTGTTGTTGATGGTGGTGGTGGTGGTGGTGGTGGTGGTGGTGGTGGTGGTGGTGGTGGTGGTGGTGTGTGTGTTTCCCTTCTTTTGATATTTCTGGTGTGAGATAATTTATTCCTTTTGTTTTCATGTGTAAAGTTAACCTCCTTATGTGGTGGTATTGTGTTCCCCAAAATATTGTGTACCTTAATAAACTTATCTGGGGTCAGAAACAGAACAGCCACAATATGAAACAGAGGTTAGGCAGTGGTAGCATACGCCTTTAATCCTAGCATTCCAGAGACAGAAATCCCTCTGGATCTCTGTGAGTTCAAGGCCACATTGGAAACAGCCAGGTGTGGTGACCCACGCCTTTAATCCCAGAAAGCAAGCCTTAATCCCAGGGAGTGGTGGTAGAAAGCAGAAAGGTATATAAGGCGTGAGGACCAGAAACTAGAGGCATTTGGCCTGGGTAGACCTTTGGCCTGGAGAAGCATGAGGCTGGTTAAGCTTTCAGGCTTCTAGCAGCAGTTCAGCTGAGACCTATTCTGGATGAGGACTCAGAGGCCTCCAGTCTGAGGAAACAAGACCAGCTGAGGATCCGGCTAGGTGAGATAGCTGTGGCTTATTCTGTCTCTCTGACCTTCCAGTGTTCACCCCAATACCCGGCTCAGGTTTGATTTTGTTAATAAGACTGTTTAAGATTCATGCTACATCCTTAGGTTTAAATTTTCCTTCTAACACCTTCTGTATTGGGGGAAAGAAGGTTGGAGGAGGTCTTTGTGATTCCTCGGGGATGGGTCAGAGAAGAAAGGAAGACCATAGCACATTTCCTGCTGCAGAGCTGGGATGAAAATAGGGGAATTGGATCTCAGAACAGTAGGAGAGGCATGAGTCTGCCTTCAACCTATTTGTTGCCCTGGGGGGAGTGGCCCACTGGAGTTGGGGTCTGGGACAAAGCAACAAGTTGGGGTGAGGAAGTTAGAAGGGGAAGATCTGTGGGATGCACAGGGGATGGGAGTAGAGCAGGGAAGGCTGCCATGTGTGCTCTACTGCAGAGCTGGGGGTGAGGCTAGGGGATTAGAACTTGAGGAACAGAGGAAGAAGAGAAGATCTGTGGGCAGCCTACTTGGTTTTCTGGCAGGCATGGTCAGTGGGTTAGCAAGGAGTGTCTTCTGGAGTTGGAGGCTGGGAAAAAGCAACAAATGTAGGGAGGGAGGTTCGAAAGGGAGGAGCCACAGGAGCTGGGAGGGGGTGAGAGGGTAGCAGGGAAGGCTGCCACAGGTGTTCTGCTGCAGAGCTAAGGGTGAAACTGGGGGATTGGATCTGGGGGAACAAAGAGAGAAGAGAAGGCCTGTGGGCAGCCTACTTGGCTTTCTGAAGCTCATTAATTATTAATTCAAATGAATTAACAAAAATGTTTAATGACAGGCTAATCAGCTATCTACAGTGTAACAAACGTAATTATGAGGGGCCAGCTCTGCAAGCACTAAAACGCGTTGCTGTTTTTCTCTATTTAGTCTCCCATTTTATGTCAGAGATTACATCACTCTTCCAACTGATGCTTGGCGTTCTCCCAAGATAAGGGGTGCATATACTTTTCTGCGTGGGGATTTTTCATATCTTTTCCAAATTGAATATGAAACATGAGTTATTCCAAGAACTACTTACTTGGATTCCAGTAAACAACAACAGCCAATGAAAAGATGCCACAAAATATTCTGTTAAGGATCCATTGGTTATTAAGCAAAAGTCTCAAAGCCTGGTGGGGTGCACTGCCCTTTAAGTTGATATTCCGAAGACTCCAAAGATTCTCAAAACAATATAGATGACTCTCATTTCTCTTGCCCCCTCCTCCTAGGAGAAACAGACAGTAAAACCCTCTCGCTGAAGACACCACTTACCTTGATTACAAAACACAGAGAAATCAACCTGGAACTTTACTGGAAGCTTCCTTCCTGTTGGCTAGCTTCCATAGTGCCACAAGCTGGTACACAGGCCACCAGGAGAGAAATATCAGCAATGACCTTACATAGCTGTGAACACTTCATGCTGCAATGTAAGATGTGCCCACTGGCACAACAGTAGTTCAGCTGCCATAGGGTTAAGGAGCTGCTTTCTGATTGGCTCTCAAACTACTTCCATAGGAAAGAGTTCATGACTGATTATGTGGACCAGGTCAAAGGTTAATGGCTAAGGATCACATAGCCTCAAAGGTAAACCTACTATTGTTTTGCTAAGTGAATGCATTGTCAAATTGCCATATATATGTACATATGTATGTGTAAGTGTGTGTGTGTGTGTGTGTGTGTGTGTGTGTGTGTGTGTGTGTGTGTAGTACTGCTTTCAGCCTTAGTCAGAGAAGCTTTTCTTTGCAGCAAATCCCAGTTAATACAAACACATGGCCAGTCAAGACGCAGAAAACAAGTAATTATTGAGTGTTCAGTTTTATATGGTACACCCATATAATCCTCTCTAAGGCTCAGGGAACATCATAGGAAGGTGGGACAAAAGAATGTAAGAGTCATACTATGGGGAGGAGGGGCTGTCTTGTGAGTGTGATACAGCCGTGGCACCCATGAACTCACAGAAGCTGTGGTTTTCTGCACAAGATTTAGCCCATAAACAACAGTCATAGATGGGAAAGGCTCCTCCCAGGAGAGCTATTGACAGTCAAGGGTGTCTAAAGAAAGGGAGATCATTGTCTTCTGTGGTGTAGCCACTGGTGAGTCGCCCGTGGCCCAGTGGTTAGCTTCAAATCAGGCCCATGTGGGTGTCTCTGATTAAACTCAGTGGGCTTAAAACCAAAATCAGAACAAGAAGATATGAAAGTGAGGTGGGGACTTTTGGGGGAGAAGCAGGAATTGGGGGGAATGGAAAAGAGATTGGGGCAGTGAGTATGGCCAGGTCTATTATATACATATATGATATTGTCAGAAACTAAAGTAATAAAAAAATCTGTTAAGAAACCATCTAAGGATTGAGATGTATTTCAGTGGTAGGGCACTTGAGTTAAAGGCACCAACCAGACCCTTGGTTCAATCTTCATTGCCACAAAAGTAAAGCAAAACCCACCAAGAGATGTTTTGTTTGATTTGTTTTTTCCCTGTGGCGATCTCTGTAAACCAGTAAGATTCAGGCATTAGCAGCATTAGACATTTGATTCCTTCTCCTCCTGTCTCTGGGGATTTCTGAATATGTCCAAATCCCCAGGTTCCTGTCTTTATGCACTCATGCTTCTTTAACACAAATACCATAAACCCTGTGGCTGAGGGATGGGACGCATTGATGTCTTACAATACTGGAGGATGGGAAGTGAAAATGCAAGACCGTGGCAGGGTCAGCATAGAGTGGGGATCCAAGTCTCACGGACAGCACCTTCTTTTAAAGATATTCATTCATTCATTCATTCATTCATTCATTCATTTAATGTGTATGGATGTTTTGCCTGCATGTATGTCTATGCACCCCATGCATGCCCGGTACCCTTGGAGGCCAGAGGAGGGCAACAGATCCCCTCGAACTGGAGTTACAGATGGTTATGAGCTGCTATGTGGGTGCTGGGAATCAAGCCCAGATGCTCACAAAGAAAATCCAGAGCTCTTATCTACCAAGCCATCTCCCCAGCCTCATATGGCACCTTCTCATTGAACCCTCGCCAGGTGACAGTAGCTAGCCAGCTTGTTTCTGTCTCCATTGTAATGCCACTAGTGCCAGTCATCAGGACGTGTGGTCCACTCTTCCCTCAAGTCTCATCTCTTAACAATGTCACTCTGGGGAAAGTTTTTATATCTGAACGGGGGTGGGGGGGGGGGGGGGGTGGGGGGTGGGGGGGTGGCATGCAAACATTTGGGCCACTGCACTATTCAAAAGTGAATGATATCAATGATGCTAGGATCATGGTTTTGGGGTTTTTTTGTTTTTAAGAAAACTACACTGAATATGTTACTGGTTACCTTCTGTGAAACACTTTTCTGAGCTTTAATCCCAGGCTGGTTCTATCTAAGGGTGATAACAAGGATAAAATGAGCCAGAGGGATAAATGTAGTCTTAGAAAATTGGATAGCACCATTCCTACCACCTACATTTCTAGCCTTAGCAAGTAGGACTTCTGCTTATTCTATAGGTACATGACCTATATCCTCCACCCCCAGCTTTTGCCTCAAGGGAGCCTCCTGCAAGTACTGCTCTTGCCAATGCAAGGCCTTGTGGAAAGCTACTTAGCTGCATAATCAGGTTGTGTGGGGACTGTGGGCTTGGGCCTCATCCCTGTCTTCACCTGATCCCAGATGCCAACAGGAATCAGAGACAAAGAGCATCTTTAACTGCCCTTTCTCAAGGGCTGCTTTTTCCCCAGAGACAGACTCTGCTGAGGCAGATTTGAACTGGATCCAGCAGACCCAGAAAATATGGTGAATGAGAGAGCCAGCTCTCCTGGCAAGAAAAAGGAAACCAGCTTTCATGCTCAACAAGGGACTATCCCAATGAAGTCCAAGGACATTGGGCCACAGCTGAGGAAATGCCACACACGGCCAGCTTTCCAGAACACAGATGAAGATGGTGATATTGTCACAGTGCACTCAGCCATCATTATCAAGGCTGACCCTAATGGAGATGTCCTCTAGCCAGGGCTGTAAAGTAGAAATGTACCCAGGGAGCCAGTACCTGTGGAACAAAGATACATCACAGTTATTTAGATGTAAAGATTCTCCCCTCTAGGCGCATGTGTTTAAACACATGGACCCCAATTTATAGAATTTTTAGGAAGTGGGTTGCTGTCTATAAGGCGGACATTGAGATTTATAGAGCAGACCCACTTCCTATCTGCTCTTCACTTCCTGATCCCTGGAGATGTGAGCAAGTCACCTCAAGCTGCTCTACCATAGTCACTGTTCCTTCCCACAGTTGTGCCTTCCTCACTAGGGTGGACTACCTCGAGCCAGATCCAGATAAATCCTCCTCCTTGAACCAGATCTAGATAAATCCTCCTCCTTGAGCCAGATCCAGATAAATCCTCCTTTCTTCAGCTGCTTCCTGTTGTGTATGGATCACAGTGATAAGAAAAGTGAGTGATGTAGGCCTTAGCAGAGAAAGGCTCTGAGGATGCGGAGATGGCTCAGCTGCTGAAGTGTTTGCCATGTCAACATGAGGGCCTGAGTTCAGATCCCCAGCATCCATATAAAAGACAAGTACAGTAGTATATGAAAAAGCCAGTGCTGGGAAGGCAGAGACAAGAGATCACTAGATTTGCTAGCCAGTTATTCTAGCCAAATAGATAAACTCTGATTTTAGTGGGAAATCTTGTCTCAAAAAAAAAGTGGAGAGAAACAGAGAAAGACCCCAATATCAATGTTGGTCTCTGGCTTCCATACATGTATAGTTCCACCTGACTTTCTCACTCATCATATTAAAAAAACAAACAAAAAAACAGATGAACTTGTGTAGGAACACACACACACATATGCAGTATACATATGTGAAAGATGGATCAGCTCTATGCCATCAGTTTATAAATGTACCTGCTGTTACCAAGACAAAGTAGCTAGAATGTTCCCTTATGGTCAGCTTAAGCTTCCTTGGCCATTTGCCATGGCAGACCCATCTTCCACTATTCCTTTTTCTCTGTATTGCTAATGTCATGGAAAGATTGGGTACTAGGGAGGAGCATCCAGGACAACGTATGCTGGGTCCTGTACCTCTTCATGAAGAATCTTGCTGGCACATCGCATAGCCTCCCAGTTGGCAACATGAAATAGGGAAAGACACCAAGCAACACAGCTCACCAGTTCTGTGCCATGTTACCTCTGTGGCAATTTATACCAATAAGTACTGTCATGAATAAAGGTGTCGTGTATGTATTTGGGCATTGATTTAGTGGCCCATGAGCCAGTGTGGAAATGGTAAATGTGAGATGTTCAAACCTGTTAGGCTGAGGATATGTGTGAAAGTGCTTTGAGGCCTACAGCAGCTCTCAGAGGTCGATTTTTTAAAAGAACTCCCTTATGAAATTTCCTCAATCTGATTATTAAATCCAAACCCATCACTGACATACAACCTCTCATCAATAATTTCAGTCTAATTCTTTTTCTGCTACCTATGAGAACAGTTGTTTATATCAGGGTGATCTGGTTTTGCTTAGTAGTACTGGTCTCGGGGGGGTATCTAAAGATATTCAACATAGCAACACAGCACAGGGAGCTTGTGTTGGGGTGGGTTGGTGTGTTCATGAGAAACACCTCTCACAGGGTCATGTCCTCAGAAGACATTGCTGTTTTGGAAGGTTATAGACCCTTAAGAGGTGGAGCTTTGCTGGAGGAAGCCATTCATTGGGGGTGGGCCTTGAAGTTTGATAGCCTGGGCCTACTTCCTCCATGTTCTGCTTCCTAATTTTGGTCTCAATGTGACCAGCTGCACCATGCTGCTGCCACCACCATGCCTTTCCTACTCTGATGGGATGTATCCCCTCAGAATGTAAGCCCAAACAAGGGGCTTTCATCAGACACTTGATAATAGCAGCAGGTAAGGTAATTAGTGCAGGTTGTAAAGGAAAAGAAATCAGCAACAACAAGCTCTGCCCATTGTTCGATGTCATCTAATGTGAGCTCTGGTGTTTATATTGGATAGGAACCCCTTACCATGTCTGTCTGTCTGTCTGTCTGTCTGTCTGTCTGTCTATTGCTTGCTGTCTTGCTTGCTTTTACAAGCCTGCAGGTACCTAGTCTATTAGAGAGAAGTAGCAATTGCCAGAGGCTCAGCGCTCAGAGTTTTTCCTGTGGTTTGCCTTTGGACGTGTCCAGGCCCTGTTGCCCAGGGCAGACCTCTACAAAGAATCGTAACTTTAAACATAGCTGTGACTAAGCGGCTTCATTTCTGAATAAAGTCACTCAGAGTATTCCATCTTTTTCTAGAATATTGTCTGGTGTCATCAAATGATCAGACTTCCGAGAGAAAGAAAATATTTCTGAGGTTCCCTGCGATGTGACCTGTATTCAGTCACTGGGCTCCTTGTTCCTCAAATATCAAAGACAGGTGACATTAAAGTGGGGACTTTTTCAAAGTTTTCTCACTTTTCAGATAAGGAAATGGAGGATCAACAAGGTCAAGTGAGCTGCCCAGGTTCACAGAGACCGCCAAACTTGATTTGGGTTGGCTCCTCTTCATGCGTCCTTTTTTATTCTGTTACTAAACTTTGAAGAGAGGTAGTTTATTGCTGAATAATGATTTAGAATTAAACTTAGTTCACAAATAAAGCTTACTATGGGAAACAGTGTTTTAGTCTAGTCTTCTAAACTACTGGTATGTAAAAATGGGGCTTCCTCATGACATGCTCACATACTCGTCGCATGTACTTGGGTCCATGGCTCTAACCATTCTGCTACCCTGCTTCCCCTGAGCCAGGTTTGGCCAGGCACTCTCAGTCTGAAGTGCCAGCAGCAGCACACTCTAGAAACATTGCTAAGATCATTTTCTGTTTATTTTCTCTTAGCTGGACTTTTCTTACTCCTCCTCTTGCTTCAGCTTCCTGACCTAACAAGATTATTTTAAAAGCCAAATTCCCCACTCGCCAGCATAATGAAGTGACACACACTCCATCCTCCATGTTGACACAGGCAAGATGGGAATCAAGCTGTGCATTATTTTTTTTTTAAAAAAAAAAAAGACAACTTGGAGTGAAGATAATACAAGCTCAGACAGAGCTTCATCCTGCAGCACTCACACCTGTCTCCAACCACGTTAATTATCTTCCTGAGCTGATGGAGACCCCGATAATAACTTGTGAAAGCATTCTGAAATGCTAAGAGGGGCAGTCCAGTAAGATAGGGTCTGCTCTGTACTGCACACTATTATAATATGGGTCTTGTTGTAGTTGGCAGAGTTTATAAATGATTTCAAAATGATCATTTTCATTTCAAAACTGACAATCTATAATATATATGAGTTGAATAAGATACTGAATTACAGTAATGAATTTAAGTGATAAGTCTGAATGACAGAAGGTTTAAAATCACTTGTAAATTTCCCCAGCTATTAGGTTGATAGTGTGCACTGCACATTTCCATACTGATGTAGTTTCTTTCTAATTTATAGCAAATCCATTTATATTTTGAGGCAGGCATAGATATATGGACACACACACACACACACACAAACACAGGCATAAAACTCATTTTCTGCAAAGGTTCAGGATGCCTGGTGATGCCACAGAGTTAGAATGAAGGAAGGATGGTCAGCCAAGCTTTGAGTCAGGCAGATGATTCCACCCTGATCCATGGGCTTGATGCTTTTATTAACCAGTCATTTAAACTTCCCACATCCTAGTTTCCTCAGCTGCAATAGAGTGCTTACCCCATAAGATTCCTGCAACAGTTCAACGATACCAGAGCACTTAGCGCAATGCTCAACACAAGGATCTAATTGTAAACTATTACTTTAGGAATACTAAGAATGAATATTTGGGACAGGAGGATAGCTCAGTCAGTAAAGTGTTTGCTGCACAAGCATGGGGTTCTAAGTTTGCTCCCCAGCACCTGAATGAGAGAAAAGGCCATGTCTGGTGGTTTGCTTACAACTCCAGTACTGGGGAAGCCAAGACAGGAAGATCCTTGGAACTTGTTGGCCACCTAATCTAGCCAAATAGTGAGCTCCAAGTTTAGTGGCAGAATCTCTCAAAAAATAAGGTGAAAGTCTAGGAAGATGGCTCAGGGGTCAAAGTGTTGGCCACACAGGCAGGAAGATTAGATTTTAATCTCCAGAAACCATGTAAACGTTGGGTGCATATGGCAGTCATCCTGTAACTTCAGCCTCAGAATGTGAAGACAAGGGATCCCCAGAACAAGCCGACTAGTAAGAGTAGCCATATAGATGAAGGCTTGACTGAGAGACTCCATCTCAAAGAATAAAATGGAAGAGCCATTGAAGAAGATGGCTAACATCAAGTTGGGGCCATCATAAATACACATGTATTCACACACACATGGGCACCCATACACATATAAGTACACATACATGTATGGCATGTGTTTGCATGCTGATGTTTAAATTTTTTGCTAGCAAAAAAAAAAATTGATTCCCAGCACAGGCATGAGGAAAAAGATGTTCACCTATGGAGAGGTCTTTGGAGGTCTTTGGAAGTACTTGGAAGGGATTAATGCAGTTTTGTGGGATCTGTGTTATTTCTTGTTAGATGTTATAAACGAGTGAGCAAGCATGACCCCTCTACTCACACTGGCTTTCTGTCTTGTCACAATATCTCTCTCACCTGTAGACACTCCTACCATAATGTCCTTTATCATTAAACCTTCACAGAGCAAAGTCACTGCTGGTACTGTGCCCTTGAACTTCCAGACTATGAGCTAAATAAACATCTTTTCTTTATAAAGTTTCCCAGATTCTGGTGTTTTATTATAGTAATCAATAAAGGACTTCTACAAATGGCTTGTCCTAATATTTCCCCTATACTCTCACCACCTAACTTTCCTTGATATTTTAAAATTTTATTGCATGTATTTATTTATAAATTTGTATGTGCACATATACACATACCACATTGTATGTGTGAAAGTCAGAGAACAACTTATTGAAGTCAGTGTTCTCCTTCTACTATGTGGAACCTAAAATTCAAAGTCAGATCATCAAGCTAGGTAGCATGTGCCTTTACCCACTGAAAAATAAAGTTTCAAAATAATTGAGAGAATATGGCAATGGAGATTCATTTCTGTTCATCTGTTTCACCAGTTAACATTTTACCAGTCACTTTCCCCAAGCCCCGTCTTCCATCTCCATCCTTAGCAGATGACATGAAAGTGAATTAGAGACATTAAGATGACAATATGTCCCCAACTTCTGTTAGTGTCTCCTAAGAGAAATAAGATAATTGCCCAAAAGTCAACAATCCACATCTCATATTCAAATTTCCTAGTTCTCCATAAGTGACATCATTCATTTGATCTAAAATCCAATCAAAGTTCATGCATTTTATTGAACTGATATCTCTTTTAATTAAGAAATATCTATCTTAAGGGGGGAAAGGTCTTTTACAATGCTGACATATTGAAGAGTTCTAGCCTGTCATATTTTTTATTATTTCTTAATTTAAATTTTTTTATCATTTTCTCGTGATTAGATTCAGGTAAACCTTGACAAGAATCATAGTAAGACACTTTATGTCTTACAGTGTCAAATCAGTAGACATGGAATGTTGGATTATCTCATTATTAGTGACATTAGGTGAGTTTGCTTGATTAAGGAGTTGACTCCTGGATTCTCTAGTGCAGTGTATTATGTATTTTCCTTTGTGATCAACACATAACCTCCAGGCAGATATCTGTGAACACCTCTGCACACGCATGAAAATGTTCTGATAACATTCACTCAGCAGTCTGGGCATCCATATGACACTTGCCCAAATGATATAGATGACTATGAATTGATCACATTGTAACACTCCCATTCTTCTATGTCAGCTTGTTGGCATTCTTTTGTAAGAGTCCACCTTGCTCTTTTTGTCCTGATATTATGGATTCATGGATTATTTGTCTTATTGAATATGTTATTACGCATCACGGTCTTTTTCATGATGCTGAAACTTGACCCTCTTTGAGTAACCTCTTTCATGTTTTTTCTTAAAACATTCTCCAGTTTTTAAAGACAGCTTTGACATCTGGTACAAGATATTACAGAGTTAGCATGCCCCATGATTGAAATTTCCCAGTGAGTACCCATGGCACCCCAGTTTCTCTCAGTGGCAAGTAAGATGACTCATGAATAAAAAATTAATAATATAATTAATAGAAATTATATTTAAGCCACTACCTTTAGGGGGAAAGTGGACTTCCTGCTGGGGATCCTTCTGGTTGCCTGGGTTGGAAGTTTTTTTGCCTGATGGAGCATATCTGGGGGAACATGGAGCGAGGCCAATAGCTGGATCATTATGACTATCAGCTAAAACAATTTCGCTCACACCAGGTGAGCTTTCCCACAATTCTAATCAGAGTTTTGAGTCATAAGAAAGTATAAAGTGTATAATATATACAGTTTAAAATCATGGATAGAGTCACATATACACTCACTGGGGAGAGACTGAACATGGAAACTGAAAATACTCCCAGACATCAATCATCTAAGTGCCAACCACCTTTTTTCAAGTCTTAGGGCCAAGCTTGGGGCTCTGCCTGTCTTGGCAATCTGTCCAGGACTTTGCTGAGAGCTGCTTTTGAAGTTCAAGTGTGTTCATCCCCTCTGTTCTCAATCTTGCCTGCTCAGCCAAATGCCTTTCTTTCAGTTATCTCCCAAATGTTTGCTTTGGAGCATCTTCTTTTGGGTTCTTAATGTTTGCTTGATTTCCCAGGGGTAGGCAACTGGCATCCAGCCCATGCTGAATCTTGGAGGACAGTTGGGGGTAAATGTTCTCCTAGTTGGTCCAGTACAGAAGCTTTCCTATTCTCTCCTTGAGGCAGGCAGCCAGACTCAGTTCCATAGGACCTCATCATTGTTTGTCAATATTATTCTCAATCAACACTATGAAGAATATTTGGTTATTCTATGAACTTAGATTAGAGTGACTAGCTCTTGGATTCTCCAGTAGCACTTGAGGTGTCTGCAAAACTTGTTTACAGCCTTAGACTCCAGCATCCTGAATGACCTTGGCCATCTCCCTGAAATTATGCCTACTATTTCTTTCATCCAGTCTTAGAATTTGCATGCCCTTTCATTTGTGCTAATAGACTCAGTGAGATTTAATACTGAATGCTTTCTAGTCATTTCCACATATAGCTCAATTCTTGGCTTTCTCTCAAATTTCACCCGAGGAGTCTATAGAGGTTGGGAATAGTTACTAAGCCAGACCCCTGCAGTCCCATTGAGCACAAGGAACTCTGTCTTAACATAAGACCCCCTATATACCACATATCAGGTCTCTTCTCAGAAACCTAGAAGGTTTTCCATGGAGGATTTTCTCTGCTTCCGTGAGATGGTTCTGCTTTCTTTTTTCACACAGCAGCATCCTTTCTCGGACCTCATTGTGCCCCTGAGTCAGTCAGTGAAAGAAGGACAGGTCACCCTAGGGATCGCTAAGCACCTCCTCTGACCCAGCTACCTCCTGAGGCTTGACAATTGAACCTCCCAGGTAGTGTTAATAGAAACGGTCAAACGAGCTTTGAATTACAGGCTGCATCACCTTTCCCCATGTGTCTGAGTGTTCTCAGGGATGGAGAATGACTGGGAAGGTACTCATTTACAATGTGAAGGTCCCAAGATTGTGTATGTAGGTATGGCTGCTCCACAGCATGGCCTCATGTCAACATCATTAGTTATAAGGAAATCCATTGTGGACAACAAGCCAACAGTCTGAAATGACACCACATTGAGCTCTGAGCTGTCATGATGGAGGTCACCTTGACTACAATTTGCTAATGAAATTACAGACCAGCAAACATATATCGTGAGTCTTTTGGCACAATATCCTTCTAGAAAAACACAACATGTTCTCAACCTGTGGGTCAAAACTCTGACTCTGTTGGCAAACTATCTCCAAAAATATTTATATTATGAACCATAACAGTAGAATAATCACAGTTATGAAGTAGCAATGAAAGTAATTTTATGGTTGGGGTCACCAAAACATTAAAGAGTCACAGCATTAGGAAGGTTGAGAACCACTAGTGTATAAGAAAGTGGAGTGGGTAAAATGAGAGGGCACCACTGCTGGATACAGACTCTTTCACACTGAGAATGAATACCTTAAATTTCACAGATTGCAGTGGTAGACAGAGGTTAGGTATTGTGTGTACTCTCATTGCCAGTGGAGAGTGCTATGGCAGGATGGCCTGGGGGAGAGTTGTACCAGGTGTCATGTCTGACACAGGGTGGCAATGCATTCCACATTTGTTGAAGGAATGATAGTAGATAGAATTATTATCTCTGAGATGAGGCTAATACCTGATCCATTTTTCTTCATAATGCAGTAGGTCAGCTTGGAGAGTGAGATGTCACTGGAGGCTCATCTCTGATATGGATGACTCTCAGGATACACTCATGATATGTTGAGACAAACAACTCCCTCTTACTTGTCTTCTTATGAGAAAAGTATGAGAGAGAGAGAGAGAGAGAGAGAGAGAGAGAGAGAGAGA
>CABHPR010131894.1:0-22540 GCA_902168415.1 Peromyscus melanophrys
TAAAATAATATTATTTACATAAATTATGAAATGAATAATTGATCAATATAGTTTAATATTTTATTCTATTTTCAGTTCATTGCTTGAAATAAAATATATGCAAATAAGCAACCTATTATGACTAGAAGCTAGCTTTACAGTGAATAATGAATACATATTTAAACTTTATTAGATTTTTCTAATGTGTCTCCTTTCCATACCTCTCTGCCTAGTCCTTTATTCTTTCCCTACAGGTTACAAACATCAGTTGCTTGAGAAAATATTTTAATTATATATAGTAGAATTTTGCTTGGAATTTCAAATAAAAGATATTTAGGTGAATATCAGTAATGAAGTTTTATACCTGTATACACGTTAAATATAATATTGAATATTTATATGTTTCTCATATTTATATAAATTTTAAATTAAATAAGCATGGCTTGGTCTTGATATATCCCTCAAAACTATAACCCAATTTATCTAAATTGCTACTAATAGACTTTACCGCATAAGCTTATGACATCTAACAGTGTAAGAGACAAGCAAAGATGTTTTTAGCGCATGTACTTATAAAGGATATTTAAGATTGGAAAAATAATAACATATTCTTAAACTTTAATTGAAAGCAGACAAGTCTGATCTCAGATTTTTAAAGATTCTAAAGTATTATTTGCTCTACTAAATTTGATACATTAACTAGATACTGTTATGATTCAGATAGGAAAGGTCACCAAAAATTCTGTTTAAAAGCTCCTTTGCTAGCTTGGAGGCTCTTGGAAAGTAACTGGATGCTGTTTGAGTTACTTTTTCTATTGTTTTATTAAAACACATGACTTACAGAAGGCAAGTTATAGAATAGAAGATTTATTTTGTGCTTAGAGTTCCAGAGGGCTAGAATTCTATCCCTTTCATGACCAGAAGCATTGCAGTATACAGGCAGGTGTGCAGCTATGGCAGCAGCTGAGAGTTCATCTCAAGACCCATGAACAAGAACGAGAAAGAGATCACTGATGATGTTGGCAAGCTTTTGAAAACTTAAGCCAGTCCGTTTCCTCCGCCTCTCCCCTCAGACACAGTGACACACCTCCAAAACAATACCACACCTCCTAATCCTTCCCAAACAGCTTCCAACTGTGGACCAAATATTCAAATGTTCAGACTTGTAGATGACATCTTAGTTAAACACACAAATGCAAAGGGCTCTTACCAGGTAAATGTGCAAATCTTTCTGTGCATTGTGGCATTATTGGGACGTGGCACCTACTTAAGAAAAGTAGGTTCCTAAGGAAGTGTTTTGCAAAAACAAACCTTGTCCCCATCCTTTCTCTTTGTCTTTGGCCCCTCAGGAGGTGAATTGCTCAGCTCCACTATTAAACTGCATTCTCACAGTCCAGAGAGGTAGGGGGCCAAGCAGTCATAGGCTCAGTCTGCTGAAGCCATGAGTCAAAATTCCATATTTTCTTCTTTGTATTAATTTTTCAGGTATTTAAAACAAAGCTGGCAAGTATTACACATACATTTACTTTAAAGGTATTTAAAAAAATGATTTTGCAATATAGTAGTTTTCCAGTATTCAGACTGCTTAACTATTATACCTATATTTTTGTCAACTTTTTTCCTAGTTGCAACATTATCCTCACAAACTTTCAAGCTTTAAAATGGAACTTTTCCATACATAAAAAGTTACTCAATTTTTAAATATCCATAAAGTACTTATATTTTTTAATTTAGCTATATGATTGATTCAATCCTTAGTAGATTTGGTATTCTATCAACCACCGATTCAAAGGTAATTTACATAAATTTGTGAGGATGTTATACAAGGCAGACATCTAAACCAGAAACAGAATTCTACGTGGGTTTGGCAGAAACTGGTCTGCCATTCTTATCAAATAGCCTCCTTCAGTAGCCTCTGAGCCAACAACTAACCTGTACCCAAGATTGGGATTTGTCACCCAACACCATTATGAGTTCTGGGAGTGCCCTTTCTCACTCACACAGGGTACTGTCATTTAAATATTTAGCTTCTGTTTTTATTTTATCTTTTCCATATGATTTCTTTCAACTTAGTATGGCTAGATTCCATAACACATAAACTGGACATGTTAAGTTTTGATCTAACTACAGCAAATGACAGCTAACACAATAAAATATAATTTATTAAATTAAACTTAAAAAAGAAATTTTATTTGTTGAGCAACGACATGTTAGGACTTGTAATAGATAAAAAGTTATTCATATCTATTTTAAAGTAGATATATGTATGTACACATAGAACCCTACACACAAACATGATTCATATCTATGTATACACATACATATGTATACTTGATCAAAAGTGTTCAATCATTTCTCTCATAGAAATTTTAAGATTATTGAAAAATTCTGGCATTTAAAAAAATCATAACCAACCGCTGTGTGATATTTTGTTTGTGTTCTGATATATAAAGCATGTCTGGAGACCAGAGGGTAGAGCTAGCCACTAGTTAACCATAGAGGCCAGGCAGTGGAGGCTCACACCTTTAATCGCAGCATTTGAGAGGCTCATGCTTTTGATCCCAGTACTTGGGAGGCTCACGTCTTTAATCCCAGCACTAGGGAGGTGGAGACAGGAATATAAGGTGGGTAGAGAAGGGAATATAAGGCAGGTGGAGACAGGGGCTCACCCTCCTTTCAGACTGAGGATTTCAGAGAGGTAAGAAGTGACTGTGGCTGCTCCTTTGCTTCTATGATCTTTCAGGTTATTGCCCTGATGTTTGACTACTGGTTTTTATTGTTAATTGGGTTCATGCTTCCTCTGGTGCCCAACGTGGGGCTTGAACCTACAACCCTAAGATTAAGAGCCTCATGCTCTTTAGTATAGGTATTATTAAATAACATTTCTACTATAAAGTGATAGTCACCTGTTTCAAGGAGAGTGTGAACTCATTACTCTGTTAGGTTTATTTATTTAATATAATTATATTGGTGTTCCCTCTCCTATTGTATATATGACCATCAATGGCTGTATTATGAAATTGATGCTTGGATGTTTAAATTGATCAGACAAAAGTTAATTTTCTAGTCTGAACTTGTTAGACAATAAGATATCCTGTATACCAGTAGAGTACAGATGAAATTTGATTATGTGGGATTATTTACCTTGTGTGTTCTCTTTTCTGTTGTTTTTAATTTTGGCACAAGGTGTATTTGATAAATTTGAATCTCCTACAGTTTTCATGTATTTGTTCACAGCTTAAGGTGTTCTACAGTCTATTCCTTTAATAGTATTTCTAACTGTCATGTAATCTCTACCTCTCTTTCTTCCTCTAGGTCTTTATCTCTTTCCCAATTTCATTCCACAAATTTTTAGAAAGGTATTTGACAGCTACATCGCATGTGTTTATCAAAATGATATCAGCTAATCCACTGAGCTCTACGCCTTCTTCAGCCACAGGCCTTTGCCTAGATTTGGGGTATTAATATCAGTTCCCTTCTATGGAACAAGCCTTAATACAACTGGATTCATCAATGACAACTATGTCCCAAAAGCACCAGAAGGAACAACCTGCTTGACATATTGCTACTATAGCCCATAAGGCCTATAAGAGAGAACTATTGGTGAAAATTATCTCCAGGAAGCTATGATTGTACCTTCTGAGTAGCAGAGAGAGAGCTTTCACCTTATCAGTATACTGATTTCCCCATGTCCTGAAAACAAAGCATGTAATACCTTCAAGAGACTACCAACTAGTTCTGACATACAACCAATAGCAGCTGCACCAGCCTACATGGTTGAGGGGCCTCAGTGGCCTGTCTGCTCAGAAGAGGTAGCTGGTACCTTACATTGGACTTTTCACCCAACAACCTTATGAGTCCTGGGAATGCCCTATCTCACTTAAATAGATGCTTTCTTTAAATTTTATCTTCTGATTTTACTCTATTATTTTCATTTTTTCAATTCAGTAAAATGGCAATGTTTAGCATCATATAAATAAAATGGAGAATTTTTACAGGAAGTGTGCAGGACCTCTGAAGGTCTACAACTGTTCATTCCCAGCAAGTAAAATTGATCTTGTCAGTTAAGAAAAATATTTTTAAAAATAACGGTGATGTTCAGTATAGGATATAAGGATTCTTTTACTCATATAACTTTTTCATTTAAAAAAGCACAGAGGTCTAGAGAGATAACATAGTGGTTAACAGAACTCACTACTCTTACAGAGGACCTGGGTTTGATTTCCAGCACCCACATGACAGCACACAATTGTAACTCTAGTTCCTGGGTATCTGATACCCTCTTCTGGTCAATGAATGTACCAAGAACACATAATATGGTGCATATATATATATATATATATATATATATATATATATTATAAGTATAAAAAGTAATATAAAATAATAAAATAGAGTATAATATTGTATTAAGGGATGTGGATGAAATATACTGAACAGTTTTTGGTTCTCTAATTTATGATTATTTCCCTATGAGCTTTCTTTTTTCCATATTCTGGGGCACTGCTTCTTTGCTGTGGTACCTTTCCCTGACAGTGTATGCACAAGGAATTAAAATGGAATGATAAAAGTATAAAGTAGAAATAGTGGTCTGTCTGGGTCACTGGAAGGCAGATATGGCAAGATTTATGTTAAACTAAAGTTCAAAGAAAAAGAAATTGACAGAATATAAATGCTGGACAATGGACCTCTGGAAGGCTTTGCGCCTTGATCATTGGTTTATAGAATATATAAATGAAGAAATGGTACAAGTGAAAATGAATAAGTTTGTGTTAGGTATGAATAGCTATTTTCCCAGAGTACACTGTGAACTATTAACAATTACATCAAAATGTAGTGTGGGAGAATACAGTTCATTCAGCAACAAGCCCTTTTGAAATAGTTATGACTGATGTTAAGGCATGGCCACAACTACTCCCACAGTCTTTAAGAGCCTAGGATCCTGCAGGAATCACATGTACAACACTAGAGAGCACACCTTCTTTCTTCTTTACCTGTAGACAGGGACAAACAACACTAGTCTTCCCTGTATACATCCTTCACAATAGTCTAAATAATATACAATATCTAGGGATAACTCCAGCCAAGCAAGTGAGAGACTTGTATTATAAAAACTTCAAGTCTTTTAAGAAAGAAATTGAAGAAAATATCAGAAGATGGAAGGATCTCTCATGCTCATGGATTGGTAAGAGTAACATAATAAAAAAATTCACTCTACCAAATGCAATCTACCAATTAATCCAAATAACAAAGAAAATTTCAACACAATTCTTTTCAGACCCAGAAAGGACAATTTGCAACTTCATATGAAAACAACAAAAATTAAACCAAAAAAAAAAAAAAAGAAAAGAAAAGGAAAGGAAAGAAAGAAAAAAATCCTGAACAGTAAAAACCAAATAGCTGCTTGAGATATCACCATCCCTGATTTCAAGTTGTATAGAGCTGTAGTAATAAAAACTCCATGGCACTGGTATAAAAATAGGCACATTGATCAACGGAATCAAATTGAAGCGTGAGTCATATATTCACACACCTATGGACACCTAACTGTGGATAAAGAAGCCAGAAACATACAACAGAAAAAAGACCACATCTTCAACAAATGGTGCTGATCAAATTGGACGTCTGTATATGGAAGAAAATAGATCCATATTTATCACCTTGCACAAAACTTAAGTCCAAATGGATGAATAATATCAGCATAAAATTAGATACACTAAAGCTGATAGAAGAGAAAGTGCCTTGACTCACACTGGCATAACAGACAACTTTCTGAACAGAACACTATTAGCACAGGCACTAAGATTAACAATTAATAAATGGGACCTCATAAAACTGAAAAGCTTCCATAAGGCAAAAGACACCATCAATCAGACAAAGCATCAGCATACATAATGGGAAATGATTTTTACAAACTCCACATCTAATAGAGGACTAATATCCAAAAAATGTAAAGAACTCAAGAAACTAGATATCGAAAAATAAATAATCCATTTAAATATGGAGTACAAATATAAATAGAATTCTCAACAAGGGAATCTGAAATGGCTGAGAAATACTTAAAGAAATGTTTAACATTCATAGCCATCAGGGAAATGCAAATCAAAACTACTTTGAGGTTCCATCTTATAAAGTGACAGCTCATTTTGACAAGTATGTATAAAAAGGGGAACAATCCTCCATTGCTGGTGGGAGTGCAAACTTGTACAGTTACTATGAAAATTAACATGGAGTTCCTCAGAAAATTGGAAATCAGTCTACCTCAAGACCCAGCTTATACCACTCTTGGGCATATATCCAAGAGTTTAATTCTACCACAAGGAGCCTTGCTCAACTATCTTTAATGCAGCATTATTCATGATAGCCAGAAACTGGAAACAACCTAGATGTCCTTCAACCGAAAAACTGGTAAAGAAAATGCTGTCCATTTACATAGTAGAGTATTATTCAACTGTTTTAAAAAAAAGTTTCATCATGAAAATCATAGGCAAATGGATGGAACTAGAAAAAGTCATACTAAATGAGGTAACCTAGACCCAGAAAGACAAATATGGTTATCTATTCGCTTATAAGTGGATATTACCTGTTAAGTAAATGATAATCAAG
The DNA here is from genome assembly GCA_902168415.1 of Peromyscus melanophrys. Lineage (NCBI taxonomy): Eukaryota > Metazoa > Chordata > Mammalia > Rodentia > Cricetidae > Peromyscus > Peromyscus melanophrys. Next base: position 6,586 of record CABHPR010131894.1, read on the forward strand.
GTACAATCCACAGACCCAGAGAGGTTAGGTAAAGAGGAATGCTCTAGGTATGAAGCATGGATCTCCCTGGGAGGGTTAAATAGGGAGAAATAGATTAGATTTGGGAAAGTTGGGGATGACGGTAGGTGGGATCAGGTGTATGGGATGGAGGGAGGGAGTACATGGGGAGACAGCTGGGATTGGGGTGGGGGGGGCAGTATGGAAACCCAGTTCAGTGAAAACTTACCAGAATCTATAATGGTGACCCTTAAGGACTCTTAGTAATGAAGGTTACAGAGTCTGAACTGGTCATCTTTTGTAATCAGGCAAGGCTTCCTGTGGTGAGACTTGGCTGCATTCTGTTGAGTTGTTGACTATGGGGTTCTGTGGAGATCCTCAAACAACCAAGGCTGAAGCTAGGACAGAAGTTGCCCTCTGAAAACTGATGGGGGAGGGGGCACATCCATACACCTCATTAAATGTAGAGAGGTCATGCTGGTGCCTGAATAGAACCTTAACCCCTTTGCTCTAATGTCTTTAGCATGAGAAGAAACTATGTAGGCTATGTAGAATAACCTGGATACCAACTCATCCACAAAACCCTTGACCTACAATCTGTCCATCCTGTAAGACGTGCTGGGGCAATGGTGGTGCAGAACTTGGGAGTGTGGCCAACCAATATTTTGTTTAACTCAAGGCCCATGCCATGAGAGGGAGCTCATGTTCTACACTGTCTGGTTGTCCAGAAACCCAGAGACTGGATAACGCGGAGATCTAGGGTAGAACCAAACATGACTGGCAAATTTAGGAAAAAAAAAAAAAAGCAAAAGGTCAACGAAACGATTACTAATGTTCTGCTGGACTCGCATATTGGTGCCTGTCCAATTGTCATCAGACAAGCTTCCTCCAGCAGCAGATGTGGGCTGATGCAGAGACTCACTGTCAGACACGATGCATGTAGAGAGTGATTCTAAATTGGAGATCTGCTTAGGGATCACCCCTATGGAGACACCCCTGGAGTTCTCATGGGACTCCTAACAGTAGGAGCAGTGTATCTCTGACTCTTTGCCTGTTCTTGGGACTCTTCCTCCTTTGGATTGCTTTGTCCTGCCTCCACATGAAGGGTTTAGCCTTGTCTTACTGTATCTTGTTTTGCCCTGTCTGGCTGCTACTCTTGGAGTCCTGCTCTTCTTTGAAGAGGAAAAAGAGTGGAGTGGATCTGAAAGAGAGGAGAGGTGGAGGAGGCTGGGAGTTGTGGAGAGAGGGGAAACTGTGGTTGAGATATATTGTTTAAGAGAAGAATCTATTTTCAATTAAAAATAATAAAAAGATAAAAGAAAGAAAAAATATAGCTAGATCCTCACCTATGGAACACCATTGTTAATAACCTTGTTTCTTTTTCAGCAGTAATTTTCAATTTTGAAATACTGAATAAATAAAGTATTGATGTACCCACTTTTTCTTATTTCTAGATTAGTCTCAAATGTACTATCTGGATCAGTGGTTCTCAACCTGTAGGTTATGACCTGTTTGGGGGATTGAACAACCCTTTCACAGTGGTTGCACATCAGAGAGATCTATCATCTCAGAAACTTATGTTACGATTCATAATAGTAGAAAAATTACAGTTTTGAAGTAGCAATGAAATAATTTTATAGTTGAGGGTCACCACAACATAAAGAACTGTATTAAATGGTTACAGCACTAGTAAGGTTGAGAACCACTGATTTATATAATATTTAGTCAAGAAGTAATTGTCATCTACCCTGTTTACATATGAAACATATGGTTACATATAGTTTCTGAAAACTGATAAACATCTAGGACAGATTAAAAAACTAAAATAAAATGAAAGTTGTTTTTGATTTAAGCAATTTAGATAAAGAACATTCCTTGATTATCAGTCTCCTGTAGTGGGCCACAACTTATATAACTGTCTGCATGATGAATCTTGAATTTTTCCCTTCCTTTTTTCTCAAAGGTTGGATGTTAGGGTTATTTCCCTTCAGGTTCATCTCACACTACACCCTTCCCATGTGTTTCAAATCTCAGTATCCATGGAAAGTCTATTTAGTACTGATCTAAACTGTACTCTTCCTTCCTATGGGTCACCAGCTCTAAGAGGAAACAAGCCAACCCCCCTACTATATTTTTTCACTTTCCTGCCAAATCAGAATCTAGTGTGAATAGCATTCATACTGTTTTTTTCCCACTTCAATTCTCCCTGTAAATGGTATATTAGTTGTTTTCTTGTTGCCCCAACAAAATATTTGACATAAACAATTAAGAAAGAAACGGTTCCCTTTTGCTCACAGTTCAAGGGTGCAGTCTATTGCCACATAGAAATCCTGGTGGCAGAAACAGGATACAGCTGTTCATATCACATCTACAATCAGGAAACAATGCAATTCAAATGCCAGTGCTGATCACTTATACCTCTCTGTTCCGTTGAGAACCTTGACCCATATAACCCAGGTGGTTCCTACCTAAATTAACCTACCTCAAAACACTTCTACAAACATGGCCACACCTTTGTGATTTCAGATCCTCTGAAACTGACAAACAATATTAACTATTATACATGAACGGGTTATTTCTTTGTCTTATCCGGGCAGAAAAAAAAAAAGATCATATAGTCATATAGTAACCATCATATCTTTATACTTCTGTCCCATAAGTACTAATTTATTTAAGAGCTGCTTTATGAATTCCTGTCACCCAACAACACACGAAGGAAGATAGCTGATGTGGTATTCCCTAAAATGATATTCTAGTCTTAGTAGGCTCAGCTTTGGCTTTGGTTACATGTTTCACCAATGTTAGCGTGCATGCACTTGTATAGAGCAAGGTGGCACAGTATCCTAGACCACACTGACAAAGGCAGCCATACCAGGATTACTATGCATAACTGTTCCCTCAGATTGTGAGACTGAGGCCCCAACTACTTCACTCAAAGCATTACTTCTTGGAGAGAAGTTGGTTAACACTCAAGCAATGAGTCAATAATATGATAGAGAATCAATAAGCATAATCAACATAGCCTTAAGTAAGCCTATATAACTAGTTATCATGATTTGGACTTTTGTTACATGTCTACAGCAAAATAATTACCTTTAGAAACAATACATTTACAGGATTGCTTTCATGACCTTGATGGAGAAGTGGTTATTAATTGTTGCTTTGGTAAGCTACCAATGGTTACACCACTGACCACTGAACAAATAAGTGATTGCTCAAACTCCAAGGACCATTAGCCACCAATAGTTCATCTGGGAGAGCTAGTGCCTCAGAAGCCCCTCCCAATGGATGACGTAATGCTGAAGGGCATTGTATATTGTGACATCATGAAAAACAACAACAGCACAACAAAGACATAAAAGTGGGAGGAGGGATGGTTAGAAAAGAAGAGCTTCAACATGAGAGGGAGAGAAATGCAAAAGGGGAATGGGAGTGAAAATGACCAAAATATATTACATATATACAAAATTATCAAATAATTAAAAATCATGCATCTAAATTGTCTTTGTGAGTAAATATTTTGAAACCATTTAATATATTATTATAGAATAATTATGACCAAATAATTTTTGGGACATTTCTTCCTATAATGTCAATTTCAGTAAACTTAAAAGTAACTAGAAAAGTCCCTGACTCATGTTCTGCTTAGACTCATGTTCCTTTGCTTAAAGAAACATGAACATTTCCATCATCTCAATAAAAATAGCATAGGTATGTTTGTTATTGAACATCTGAGCGCAGGTAGATTTAAATATGTAATATCTAACCAATCGATTCCTCCATCGCAGTCTGGTATTAATCAAACAACATGTGCTGAAAATGTTTTGCCCTTGGGTTAACAGGATATATTATTGTGTTTTATACCCATAACGAAGTAAGAGAGTACAAATAGGCTTTTACAGGAACTGATTGCAGACTAGTTCTCTAGAGAATAACGTTATGGAGGCTTCCAGAGCAAATGAATTAAATGTGTGCAGGTGAAAAATTTTAGATCCCAGTAGGGGTTGTTTAAGCTGAAAAAAAAAATGACTGGCAGAAAGGAGAGGGCAGTAGTTGCACATTGAGAATAGCATGCTTTCTCTCTTTACTGTTTCTATTCTCTATTAAGGAACTCTGCCTCAGAATCTGGCCTTGAAATAGCTCATGCACAGCACAGAAAAACAAGAATTAGCAAGGCATTAAGTTTTCCAGAACAAAATCCGTCAGCAGAAACTAAGAAACCATTGCTAGAAAATTTTTCATCTAAGCAGAGGCTAAGCAGTTCACGCTAATCTTGACTGAACTTTTAGCTTACTTTCCCCACAATGTACTGATGCCTTGAGCAGGAGTTACAGTAAGAGTGATGCCACCATTTCCTGTTTAAGATGAATGCTAATATAATCTGCCTGCAGGAGCAGCATTCAAAACAACCTCCAGGAAGGCCTATCAACCCATTTTCCGAACAGCTTGAAATATGCTCTGAATATTTTTCTGCAAAAACCTAAATGCAAACTCCTGTTGCTGCCAGGACCTTCTAAAGGTCATCACACAGTCCAGCATTCACACTTCCTTCATAGGGATGAACACAGCCCTCCTGTGTTTTATCAGTTCATTCAGTCTGTTCCATGAATGCTTTTTCTGCACAAGCATTTCTGTAAGGACTATGGGTATCATGATGGTTTAAAACACATTCCTGCCACAAAGTTACTTCATCCTGTGAGTAGAGTCAATGACATAGTTGGTAAATCATTTTAAAATGTTTTCAATTCCTGTGATGAATGCAATTTTTTGAAATTCCTATAGTAATATGAAACTGTTTATAAGACAGGTTAGTTGTGCATTACATTTGAATTAGATACTTCTTTCATGGATGCTTTATTTGAATTTTGGTGGACACCACATATTATAATTGAAAAGAAGAGCAAACGTTCCACAAATAAAATCAGATGTATATGCAGGGCAGTGGTGGCACATACCTTTAATCCCAGCACTCATGAGACAGAGGTGGATCTCTGAGTTTGAGGCCAGTCTGAGTTGGCCACTGACTGACAAAGAGAGTTCCAGGACAGTCAGGACTACACAGAGAAACCCTGTCTCAAAAAGCCAGACTGAACCAAATGAAACCAAACCAAAAAAATAGATGTGTGTATCTTGTGCTATTTCAATGTGTTAGTAATAATGCCTCATGGAAGGACAAGAACCTGTGGCTTTTCCAAGGCCTTCATGCTGAACATGACACACTTGCTTCCCTTACTCCATCTTCCATTCCCGTAGACGTTTATAGGATTATTTTATTTATAATCCTTCATCAGTTTGCTCTCACTTTATACTCCCCCTATAAGGCTCTCTCCCATTTTTCAACTTCATTTCTTGCTTCCTATGGAAGATTGATATACTGAGAATGGCTACTCCCAGATATGTCACATTTTTGTTGATTGTGAATGTGTTAATAGTCCCTGCTCTTATGTCAGTTCCGACCTCTGTTTACAAAGTTACATTCTTGCTAATGGCTCAAGGATATTCCCCAAGGTGCTCTTCTCCTCTGTCTCTCTTAAAGCACATTTTTCACATTTTATAGTATTACCGACAGAACACAGATATTATTTTGCCATCATATATATGTTAAATGTTATTTTCTCTCATTTAAAATTAAACTTCACAAAGGGATTTATTCATATATCACCTGATATTTATCTATTCTATTGAAAATAATCCTCAAAGAAATCTGTGTAATCACATTCTCCAATTTCTTTCTTCCTCATCTCTCTTGAATTCATTCCGTTTGGATTTTCAGGCCTACCACTCCACAAAAACTGTGCTGTTCAATGTCCCTGAAGCCCATTGCTGAAAACCTTAATTATTTCTACTTAATTTTAAATGAGGGAAGCACTAAAGTTCACAAACTTTTCTCTTACTTTGCATTCATATGTCTCTCCACATTTTCAGCCATTGTAACTCTCTGTGGCTGTTTCATCAAAGTTTATTCAAGTCTTCAATACTGGAGTCATGCTGGCACTGCCTAGAATATGTCATATCAATTGGTTATGAGCACAATTTAAGGGAGTTTCAATATGTTAGTAACCAAAATAAATAAAAGTGTTTCAAAAAATTTAAATGAAAAGTTCATGCAAAAGTCATGACAATAACAAGTTACAAATGAACATAGAACCAATCAAAGAAGAGCTAATAATCCTCAAATTATTCCACAAATAGAAACAGAAAGAACATTGTTAAATTAATTTATGAGGCCATAGTCATCCTGTTACAAAACCACACAAAGACGCAACAAAGGAAGAGAATTAAAGACCAATCTCCTCTTGCTGAATATTTGTTTAAATATATATAAAGATGTATTGCTGTTTAACCTTGCCTGCCTGATTGGTCTAATAAAATGCTGAATGGTCAATAGCGAGGGAGGAGGTATAGGCAGGACTTCTAGGCAGGGAGATAATAAGAGGAGGAATTTAAGTTTGGGAAGAACAAGGAAGAAAGACAAAGAGACACTAGGGAGATGCCAAGGGCCAGACAGACAGACCCAGAGGAAGCAGGAAAATAGGACATACAGAATGAAAGAAAAGTAAAAATCCCCAAGGCAAAACATAGATGAATAGAAACAGGTTAAAATAAGTTAAAAAAGCTAGTGGGACAAGCCTAACCTAAGGTCAAGCATTCATAATTAGTAATAAGTCTCCATATCTTTATGTAGAAGCTGATTGGCAGCCCAAAGGAAATTCCAACTACAATTTCCCTTATGAACATTAATGCAAAATTACTCAATAAAGTACTTGCACACTAAATTCAAGAACACATCATAAATATCATCCACCATGATCAAGTGGGATTCATCCCAGAGATGCAGGGATGGTCCAACATATGAAAATCTGTTAATGTCATCTGCCATAGAAACACATGGAAAGAACAAAATCACATGATCATTTCAATAGATGCTGAAAAAGCCTTTGACAAAATCCAACACCCATTCATGATAAAAGTCTTGGAGGGATAAGGAATATAAGGAACATACCTTAACAAAATAAAAGCAATATACATCAAGCCAATAGCCAGCATCAAATTAAATGGAGAAAAACTCAAAGCAATTCCACTATAATCAGGAGCAAGGCAAGGCTGTCCGCTCCATATACATCTATACAGTAGAGTATGTGAAGGTCCAGCTAGAGCAATAAGACAACCCAGGGAGATAAAATTTGGAAAGGAAGAAGTCAAAGTATTATTATTTGCAGATGATAAATACATAAGTATATGAGTGACCCCAAAAATTCGACAAGGGAACTCCTCCAGCTGATAAACACCTTTAGTGAAGTGGCTAGATACAAGAAGAACTAATAAAAATCAGTAATCCTCCTATATACAAATGATAAATGGGCTGAGAAAGAAATCAGGAAAACAATTCACAATAGCCACAAATAATATAAAATATCTTGATGTAACTCTAACCATGCAAGTGAAATACCTGTATGACAAGAACTTCAAATCTTTTAAAGAAAGAAATTGGAGAAGATATCAGAAGATGGAAAGATCTCCCATGCTCATGGATCGTTAGGATTAACAGTAAAAATAGCCATCTTACCATAAGTAATCTACAGATTGAACCAATTCCCAAAAAAATCCCAACACAATTCTTTACAGATCGTGAAAGAACAATATTCAACTTCACATGAAAAATTAAAAAAAAAAACCAGAATAACTAATTTTAATCTGGCACAAAAATTCCAGACTTATTATCATCCCTGATTTCAAGCTCTGCTACAAAGCTATAGTAATAAAACTCCATGTCATTGGCATCAAAACAGACAGGTTGATCAATGGAATCAAATTGAACACCCACATGTAAATCCCCACATCTATGGACACCTGATTTTTTTTTTATAAAGAAGCCAAAATTGTACAATGGAAAAAAGAAAATGTCTTCAAAAATGGTGTTGGTGTAACTGGATAATGGCATGCAGAAGAATGCAAATATATTTGTATTGATCACCCTGAAAAAAACTCAGTTCCAAGTGGATCAAAGATCTCAACATGAATCCAGATACACTGAACCTGATAGAACATAAAGTGGGCAATTTCTATAAGGCAATAGGACAAAATGGCAGCCTGCAGAGTGGGAAAAGATCTTCATCAACCCTACACCTGACAGAGGGTTGATATTTAAAATATATGAAGAATGAAAGAAACTAGACATCAACAAACCAAATAATCCAATTACAAAATGAGGTATAGCTCTAAACAGCTTCTCAATAGAAGACTCAAATGGCCAAGAAACACTTAATGTTCAGCTTCCTTAGCCTTCAGGGAACTGTAAATCAAAAGGACTCTGAGATTCCATCCTACACCTGTCAGAATGGCAAAGATCAAGAACACAAGTGACAGCTCATGTTGCAGAGGATGTGTAGCAAGGGGAAAATCGCTGGTGGGAGTGCAAACTTTGAGATTTGGGATATAAAATAAACAAATATATTTAATAAAATAAAAAAGAAATACCAGCAGCAACCAAACCTGGGCAATAAATTGACAAGGAGTAAGTTCTAATGAGGAAAAAATTAAATAAACTTATCAATTTATTATTTAATGGAGAAAAATAATTGACCTTGATATACAATATTGATAATAATTCTCTCTGAAAAATTTGACCATAAATATCAATCTAGAAGTGAAAATATTAAGTGTTTTTTGCTATACGGTTATAATTATAATAAGTCATTCTGCTTTCAAATGCATGATGAAACTAAAGTACCTTGAGTAGCAGCTCACCTCATACATTACTAGGATTAAGAATATAAAATATTATTTATTATTATGACAGTGTCCTCCTCTGTGCCAATATCACATAATAATTGCCCCAGAGATATACAAGAAGTGTAATTCTGGACTAAAAGTTGACAGTAGGCAAGTGTTCTTCATAAAGAAAATTTTAAAGTGTTTATTAAGAAGAATGTAGAACCTTCTAATTGCCACAAGGCCATGGAACGGCTGAAGGAGTGACTGCCTGATGCCATGGCTAGAGATGCTACTTTGTCTTCTGAACTGCTGCTCTATGTGTCTTACTCTGAAAATCTATCTGTTCTCCAAAATATTAGCTTCAGTAGAAAGTTATCACATTTTACCATTGCTGTCAGTTACCCAGATTGCTGCAAGGAATATGATAATAACTTTAAAAATATGACTTTAGACAGTAAGGCATGATGACTACACTTTTTGGTTTATGGGAAGTTACAGTCTCTTTGTATCCTCAGAATATGTGGAGTTACTTCAACCTCTGTTTATAAAGCTGCCCTCACTCATCATAAGGGCCCACATCAAATCATATTCTCATGTGAATTATCTGTTAAAGGCCCATTTCCAGATGCCATCACTATGGCAATTAGGGTTTCACTATGAGTATTGGAATGGCTCAGCTTTCCAGTCCATTAAACTAACCTGTTCCTTCATCTCTACAACCTAGTTTTGTAACCATATAATGTTTACCTTCTACAGTATGAAATCTGAGATGTTTGCTACATTGTGGCATACATATATTGTCCTGTATAGATTCTTCCCCTAATAATTTATTTATTGGCTCCACAATGTAGTATTTTAAAATGTTTGAAATTTTCATACATCTGTCAGTGCATCTTATTCATACCCACCCCAAGTCCTTCCTTCCAACACTTCCTAGCATGTCTCCCTTATGTAGCTTCCGGGAAACTTTAAGTCTTATTTATTAATTATAAACCACTAAGTCCAAACAATGCTGCTCATTTGGGCATGGCTGTGTGCTTATCAATGGGAACATAAGGAACTGTCATCCTTTACAGAAGAACAATTATTCCTATTTCAGCAACCATCAACTGCCAATGACTTTTTAGCATTGGCCAGGGAGGCGGAGTTTAATTTATAACTGTTTGATCTTGTGCAAGTCTTCTGCAGACAACCGCTCTTGACCTCAAAATACTTAAAACATCATGTTTGCTAGGAAATTCCTTCCATTGTCAATGATTTCTTTTATGTATTACCTGCTAAGCAGGTTTGATCCTATCCATTCAAACCTGACTTATAGTTCTAAAATGTAAATGTTCATATATTAGTTTAGCTTTCTATGAAATTGCTTCATCATGAATCATGAGTCTCTTAATGAAATTTAGTCAACAGTGTGGTGGTATTGTGTTCCCCAAAATATTGTGTACCTTAATAACTTACCTGGGGTCAGAGACGGAACAGCCACAATGTTAAACATGAGGATAGGCAGTGGTAGCACACGCCTTTAATCCTAGCATTCCAGAGACAGAAATCCCTCTGGATCTCTGTGAGTTCATGGCCACATTGGAAACGTCCAGGCATGGTGATTCACGCCTTTAATCCCAGAAAGCAAGCCTTCAATCCCAGGGAGTGGTGGTAGAAAGCAGAAAGGTATATAAGGCGTGAGGACCAGAAACTCGAGGCATTTGGCCTGGAGAGGCATTTGGCCTGGTTAAGCATTTGGCCTGGTTAAGCTTTCAGGCTTCTAGCAGCAGTTCAGCTGAGACCCATTCTGGATGAGGACTCAGAGGCCTCCAGTCTGAGGAAACAAAACCAGCTGAGGATCCAGCGAGGTGAGATAGTTGTGGCTCGTTCTGTCTCTCTGATCTTCCAGTGTTCACCCCAAATACCTGGCTCAGGTTTTTTTTATTAACAAGAACTTTTAAGATTCATGTTACACAACAGCAACTTTCTTCACTGCACATCTGCATCTCATTGTCAACCATCTGCCATCTTCAGGCATGTTTCTTTGATGAGCATTAACAGCACCTTTCATTTATATGTTTCATTTGCATGGTTTTACTGTATTTAAGTTATGCCATTTTCTATATAAAATAGTCACACCTTTCCGTATTCATATGTCCATTTATTGTACACACTTGCTATACATTCTTTATGCCTAACTTAAGTCTAACCTTACTGTATTAAAGTACATTATACTAACATATATCATCATATAGAGAGTAATAATGGGTGGATGTTTTATTTTATTGTTTTTCTTTTATATATTTAGCATTAAACTGAGAGTTCAGTGAAGGTGAAGTATGCTTTCATTTTGCTTTTACTGGTCTCCATCATAGAGTATAGAGCCTGATAAATCATGACTACTTAGGTATATTCTGGGGCTGGGCATATAGCTTAGAATTTAAGAAGTTGTACTCCTGTTGAAGAGGACCAGATTTGTTTAGAAGTACCCACTTTGAGTGATTCACTACCACGTCTAGCAGCAGCTCTAGCAACCTGACTGCCTCTGCTGTCTTCCATGGACATCTATACTCAAGTGACATACCCACCCACTGTCACACAGATGTAGACATAGTGATAAGGAAGTAATAGGTCTTTTAAAAAAGAAATACTTGCAGACTGCAGTTAAAAAGGAAAGGGCAGAGGGAAAAATATGTGTTATGATTGTTTTGAGTTATAAATCAACTATAAATTACTGAGTCCATATCTAGTTCTGTAGTCACCGTTTTAATTGTGTTACTGAAATTTTCTAGAAGAATATTAGAGATCTTCTATACACAAAAACACAGAGTGATGACTTTTCAAGGTATGGTATAAATATATTACTTCAGTTGTATCAACCATTTTATAATATGTACATATCAAATTATACTGTATGTCCTGAGTGTGCATCATTTTTATTTACAAAACGTATGTATTATAATTTGAGTCTAAAATGACTCTTACAGACTAATATTTACTTGGCAGGTTCCAGGTTGCTGGTACTTCCTTGAGATATTCTGAAGACTTTATACGGTGTGTCCAAATTGAAAGAATTAGACTACACAGTGGCAAGTTCTTTGTAGTTACATCTTTCCAGTTCGCTTTCAGTCTCCTGTTTCCTTATACATGACATACAGAAGTTAAGAACTATTCCAACAAGCTGTTCTTGGTTTCTGTTCAAGGTCAAAATTCAGCTCATTCTTCCTAGTATCATAGGGCATCCACATGGTTCTCGGTGACATGTGTGTAAGGCTCTTGTTAGTTATCCGCTGTTGCCCAAACTTGATTTTACTGAGTTTAATGTGGCTCACCTGTTAAATGTGTGTGTGTGTGTGTGTGTGTGTGTGTGTGTGTGCATGTGTGCGTGTGTGCGTGTGTGTGCGCGCGCGCGCGTCTCTACATCATGTCACTGCGTTTGTGCCTGGTTTGTCTTGATGCAAACATATTCTTCTACAGGTACCCTTCACCATGAACCGGACTGGTCCTTTGTGCTTCTATCACCATGATGTCCTGAAATTTGTTTTTTTGTTGTTTATATATAAATACAAATAGAGCTATGTACTTATAATTTTACTGAATTGTTTTCCTCTGTGTCAGTCATTCTTTTTCAATTATAAAAAATAACTGACAATAAGATAAAACAGGGAAGATATTTCAAGTCTCCTGCATTGAAAAAAGTTTCAATGCTTATCCAGTGCCAAGCAGTCAGCCCTAAAAACAAATATAGCAGTAACGTTATATAGATTAAATGTTAAATAAATTAAATTTAAATAATTAAATTCATCTACATACATACATGAATGATAGCAATTACTGAAGAAAGAGGCCATGAATATTAACGAGAGAAGGGATAGGTATACTGAAGGTTTTGGAGGGAGGAAAGAGAAGGGAGAAATGTAATTAAAAAATAAAGTTTCAGTGCATCAGGGTGCTGAAAGCACAGTGGAGCAGCCCAGTGAGTGGTGGAGGGAACCAGAGGGAGAACATGTTTACATCAAGACAGACTAGGCATAAAAGCAGAGTGACAGGACACAGGTGCCAACATCTCTTCCAAGACCAATCCCTACGGACATACTTCTTCCAGGAAAGCTCCTCCCCCTACACATTCCAAAGCCTCCCCAAATAGCACCATGAGCTAAGTAACAATCAATGGTGGGATGAGTCTGTGTGGAGTATTTCAGATCAAACCATAGCAACTTTATTTTGCCATAGATGGTAACTTATCTTTCCATTTATATTCACATTGCCTGTGGACACACTACTTCAAATGATACTCTCATATGTACAGCATTTCTATGATTAGTCTGCAATGGTCAGACTTTCCATATTGAAATTCTTTGCATTGGGCAATCATGGCATCTTTCAGAAGTGCAAACCTGAATGTATTAGAATTCTGTTTAAAAATAAATGTTGTTATTCTTCCATATACAATGCTGCCCCTTTCCTCATACATCTCTTGCACACTCATTTTAGAATAAGCAATTATATGTATATATATACATACATAACTCATAGCTCATCTCCGACAGCTTCAAACTCTTCAAGGGCACAAACCTTGTCTTTTTAATAGCCGTTTCCCCAGCAACCAACATGTACCAAGTCCTCAACAAACATTGCATGGCTATGATGGATGAATTATTTTTAAGTTTCCTTACCAGCAAAGTTTTAGTACACAGTTTTCTACAACTTTAGGTAAATAAAAGAAGTTTGTGTCTGGGAGTACAGTAGTCAGTATGTTCAGGGCATTCGAAGTCAACTAAATGGTTTCCCAGTTCATCATCACTTTTCCGCAGTCAATTCCAAAAGGAAAAATAAATAGCCGCATTAGTGTCAGTGTTTTTTTCAAAAAGACTATATGTGTCCTTTACCCTAGTGTTCTGGGTAATTGGAAGAGGCATATCTAATAGAAAATATTACTGAAAAAACCCTTCAGCAGTTCTATCTCATACTTTTAATCCTTTTTGTCACTGATGGAGGTTATTCCATTTTTAGCTAAACTTTACTGTAAAGAACTTGCAAAGTAAAAACAATAATAACAGTAAAAATAGAAATAATAATCACACACTAATGCAAGTATTGGGCACTTGAGTTATGAAAGAGGACTCAATTTTTTGTTCTAGTGTTAATTCTGTCAATGTATTTCTCTGACTTTCAACACCCAAATGTATGGAGACAGGCACACACATGCATGTATCTGCAATCAGTAGTGGCTATGAGTAATAGTTGACTTTGCCTTTTGTGGCTGAACAACATTTGAACTTAATATTGATTAATTTTCCACTCACATTTTCATTCAAAAAAATTAGGTAAACAATAACCATTTATACCCAAGGAAAGGTTTTTTTGAATTTTTTATCGTAATAATAAATGTTCATTGATCTTATGATAAAGGTTTTTAAGTTTCCAAAAATCACATTGAGATTCCATGGTAAGAAAGAAACTCCAAATTTGTGCTATACATCACACAGAGATAAATTCATTGCATTGCCTCTGTAAAATTATAGAAGAAGTAGGGATCTGGTAGGAATGGAAGAAGGAAGAGAGAGAGTAGTGGATATGAACGTGATCATAGTACATTATATGAAAATATAAAGTATCAAAAATAAAAGAGACTAAAACATAATAAACTCACACACACAAATATATAAAATGATCAGAAATTGACTTCATGAAATTATTGATACTTTTCAGTGAAAGTCTCAAATTATTCCCTGTGGGTGAAGAGTCTCTTTGCACTTAGTTTCAACATGCATTAACTTCACTATACTGTGAATCTGACTGTGTATCACTGAAAAATATTCTGAATCTAGTTGGATCAAGAGGAAACCATGAGGTATTTCCATGAGACAATGATGAGAATGTTGTGTGCACCATTATATTGTAGTTTTGTGTCTCAGAGAATTTGGGTGGGACGTGATTTAGGAAATGAGGGTCACTCATCAGTCTTGTATCCCATTTCCGTTGTTCTATGTCACATCCCTAATGGGTATTTCACTAGTAACCGTCATACACTGATGTTCAGTCAACCCTTCAGGTCCATGATCTTTTCTTGTATCTGTATGACATCATAGCAAATCAGGCTCTATACTTTGGAAGCTGTCCGGTGAATGAAAACCCTGTATGATTAGCGTTACCTTGGAAAACGGCATCATTCTGCACACATATCTGATTTCTCTTTACCAGTTAGGCATGCTGATGTCTGCCCACAGAGTTGTGAAACCAGGTGATATTTCAAATGAACAATGTAAGAATTTCCCATAATAGGAGCTAGTGTGTATCCATGATTTTAGTCACAGAAGATCTCTCTGATTCTGTCTATGGCCCTGAACTCACAGAAATCCTCCTACTTCAGCCTCCCAATTGCTAGGATTAGTCCAAAGCCACCATCTCTGGCTTATCAACTATCTTTATGATTTCATTTATTGAAGGTGAAACATTTTTGTAACTTACATATAAAGTTAATTTAATCTTACATTGCATCTGCTTTTAGGTCTTAATTAAATTTTAGCTGTTAATCTTTATATTTACCGAATCATCTCAGTTTCTGGGCCCCGATAAACCATCTAGTTAGTCACCACCATATTTGTGACTGTTATCATCTGTTTCTTCAATTAAACAATGTATTTTCATTTTTCTATCTTACAGGTAATGGCACTAAATACACATAATGATGCTTCCTACACACAAGCTGTCTTCGCCTGGCATTATCAGATGCTGTTGTGTCCAACATTCACTATCTGCATATATATATTTTAAATTATGCACTTTAAATTCTAAGAAAAATAAGAAGAGTCCTTAATTATCTCAATATAGATGAAGAAATTTAGTTTTTTAAAAGTGCAATTTGGACTTTTCCCATGTGACAGAGAAAAGATCAAAATAAAAGTCAGTCATAAGGCTTTTCTTTTCAGTGCTCTGCTTTTAAATATTGGAAAAGAGTAATGGAGAATATGTTCAAGTTTGGCCTCAACAGACCTCTGGGTAATTAGCAAATTACACATAAAGGTAAATAATGATTGTATATTTAATTTAATTTAATTTATCTATTTATAAATGGTTGTCATATTGCACCTGGATACTTTGTAGTAATTAAATAGTTTTAAAAGAACAAAATGAGTCTCTAAAAGACACACAGTTTCTATACTGATAAAACAACTTCAACTAATTAAAAGCCAGAACTCTCATTTTCACTTGCTAAGCTCTAAAAACTATTTTTTTTTTTTTTTTTTTTTTTTTTTTT
>CABHPR010131894.1:22640-39148 GCA_902168415.1 Peromyscus melanophrys
CTCTCTCTCTCTCTCTCTCTCTCTCTCTCTCTCTCTCTCGTTTTGAGCTGTAGGTCTAGGCATGCTCCACTGATGTCCAAATGTCCATATTTATTCTGTTATTTTATTGCATTCCATCTCATTTTTAGAGATAGAGTCTCTCACAAACCCTGAAGGTCACTGTGTATCCTAGACTAACTGGACCTAGAGCCCTCATACCCCCTGTCTCCCTCTTCAAGGATTATGGCTATGGAGAGAAGCAGCTGTGGCACATTTTGTGTGTGTCCTGGGGATCAATGCTCTAGTTCTCATTCTTACCCAATGATCACTTCTTCCACAGAAATACCTCCCCAGCCAGAGTAAGTATTATTTCAACTATGAAAATACGATAATTGGAATATTCATTATATTTATAACTCTTTGAGAGGCTATTATTATGACTTTTGGTTTATCAAATATTGATTGATATCTATAACTATACAAAGATAGACTATTTCCTCATCAAGAATGTGTTTCCTGCTATCAATTTACTTAAACTCTATGAGAAAGATAGCTGTCTAACAATACTATCTACAGAACATTTAAGTTGTAGTAGAAAAACTAAGTGATCATAACAATCAGAACAGGAGAATAGTTAATCTTCAGTAGTATCTAATATTTCAAGTGTTATAACATCATTTGAAAAGGGATAGTTTGGCTGGGCGGTGGTGGCGCACACCTTTAATCCCAGCACTCGGGAGGCAGAGGCAGGCGAATCTTTGTGAGTTCGAGGCCAGCCTGGTCTACAGAGCGAGATCCAGGAAAGGAGCAAAGCTGCACAGAGAAACCCTGTTTCGAAGAACCCCCCCCCCCCAAAAAAAAAAAAAAAAAGAAAAGAAAAGTGATAGTTTACAGCATCTTCCATAACAATGGTCTATAAATATTGGTCCTTATATCCACAGTGTAGGGTAAAAGGATCAGCCAAAGAAACGCACCCTGACCCTGAAACCAGAGCCAATGAAACACAATGTGCCTCTGACCAACTTGGAATGAAACCAACCAATCCCTGAGCATAAAATCCAGCCAATCTCTGAGTTTGTCCAAGGTTCAGGATTGAAATCTGACTAATTCCCACCCTGAATATCTTCATCCTGGAAAAACTCCACCACTATGAACACCCTCTATAATAAGTCCTGTACTGTTCAGCTTGAAGCTGCCTTTTTCCACCCTGGCAAATGCAGTCACTCTCCTGGATTCCTCCTTCCGAAGAAATCTCTTGAATGAGATTTGGAGGAGGACCTTCTTTCCTAGGAGTGGAACTTGGCAGAGAAGTAAAAACATTTGCCTGAAAGCCCCTTCGCAGAGCAGAGCAGAGCTGTAACAAGTTTCCCTGGAGCAGGCGCAGAACCGCACACTCCTGAGGGGAAGCCGTCCCCCACCAGAACAGCGCTGTAGCTACTGCCTGGCTTCTCAGGACCGGGAGATCTTTCTCTTCAGAGCTGAGGGTATCACATGGCTTCCAAAGGTCAGGATTCCTTTCCCTTCAGAACTGTAACACCTACCTGGCTTCCAACAACCAGGATACCTTTCCCTCCAGAGCTGTAGCACTTACACTTAAGTGTAGTTTCCATTCCTCATCAAGGAACTTCTCCTTGCAGCATATAAAGACTACAGAAAACCACAATCAATCCAAATTCAGAGTTATGGAGCCCAGTCCCAATGGATACATGTACCAAACACTCCCACACCTCAGTTGCAGGAAACATTGCAGAAAATGGGCAGAAGTTTCATTGTATAAAACAGGAAATCAGGGAGTTTGTTGTGAGATTGTGTGTCCTAGTAATCTCAGAAGCTACACTCAAAAGATGTCACCAAACTTGACTGAGCAAACATGAGATGAATAATGATGACGCCACTGAACATGTCAAAATGGATGGAGGAAAGCCCACGAGGCCTCAAACTGACACAAAGAACTATAGGCAACTGAGAGAAGCTGAGAGCAGGAGAGGTGGCCTTCCCCATGGATGAGCACAGCAATTGGTCATCCAGTGCCAGTCATACAGGTAGCATTATACATACTGAGTATGAATATTTAGGAAAATATATACATATGCACATAGATTCACATCTAAGCATTCATTAATAATTATTTTAAAAAGAGGCCATGAATTTAAAGGGAAGTGAGGAATGATATATGAGAGGGATTAGAAGGAGGAAAGGGAAGGGAGAAATGATATAATTCAATTACAATCTCATTACTTTATAAATGATGGTGAATAGTAGGGAAACGGTATATTATAATATATGATAAATACAAATTGGGATAATATACATGGTGACTATATACTACTTTAATGATTTGCAGAGGATAATAAAATTTTAAAAGTCTATGGTCATTTGTTAGTATCATGTTGCTTTTCAGATATTCAAAATCAGGTGTTATATGTTCAAATGAGGAGAAAGTCAAACCACAATTCCTGAGGTCAGATTTTCCTAGATAAAGACTACAGGTCTGTATTGAGTATGCCAAGAAAATTTAATTTAAAGATTCAGCAAGCAGCCATCCTCACATAATCACCCAGAGCACAGTTAATAGATGCAACACAGAGAACTTCTGGCAGGAAACAGCACGTAAACTGTGCTTAATAATACATGTCCCCTGTTAAACAGAAATCTAATCTAAACATTTGACGCAAACTACGTTCCTTATTTTGTTCCAGATGTTTTTAATGACAGTTCAACTTTGCTAGTCTAATTAGCATGAGTTTCACATTCAATAATTTTCAAGCACATTCTTGAAGACTTTATTCTTACCATTCTCTTAGCTCTGAAACATGAAAGAGATAAGAATTGTGTATATGACATGTAGTCTCAAGGGGATGCAGTTTTGTGTTTGCAGACTGTCATCTTCTGTAAAATAAATATATGAAAATCTCAGGCTGTGAGTTTGTAGAAAATGTAAGATTTAAGAAAAATAAAATACATTTTTACTTTCTCATGTTGTTGAAATTCTGTTTAAGTTGGGATTTTGTTCTGATTCACAGATATGATTTAAAAGAATTAGATAGTATGGCATTAATATTTATTTTATATTTTTTTCAATATCAGAACAAATATAAAGGTAAAAGACATATAACATTTACCAATGAGTCAACATTTTCTTGAATTACTAATAAAATGTGACATAATTTAGGAGCTTGCATAATTTTTCTGGATTCGATTAAAGCATTTCTTGTTTAGAATATCACTACTAAATTATACTCTCAATAGTCATTCTGTATTACAGAGTGTCCTTCTAGGACACCTCATGCTCTTTTCCATGCTATTATGGGGCAATCTCAAAATAGGTTTCTGGCATTAACAAGGCCCTCTTTTAACCAAATGTGGCCCCCCACCAAATCTATTATAATTACCAGATAAAGGCCTCTCCAGAAACCACCAATGTCTTCTTTTTCACTGGTGATAATATATAGGCCCCTGTCTTTGTTTTCTGGGTTATTTCTTTAATAGCCACGGTGGGAAAGAAATCTAGCTTCTAATAACTTTTAAACTCTTTGCTTTATTACCTGTTTCTTCCCTAAGGTAAAATCTGAGTCAGGGCTTAGAGACTAAAGAAAGGTACAAGCATATACTTTTGTGTGAGTGTAGCTCCATTACAGGAACTAAGTGATATGTCAGCATAAGGAAATGCCACGTTGCTTTCCATGTCATAAAACTATGCTGTAAAGACTTAGAGAAGAGCAGAATATCCCTGGTGGCACTGTGTTTAAAATAGTTTTCCGTGCTTCCACTGGAGATTCACAGAAGAGAGACTCCACTTACTTGTATTTTTTCTACAGCATCCACTCAAACACAAGTGACTGGGACAATTGAAAAAAGGTTAATGAGTTAGAGAGATAGCTCTGCAGTTAAGAGTGTGCACTATTCTTGTAGAAGACCTATGTTGGGTTCCCATAACCTATGTCAGTGGCTCAAAAAACCTGTGACTCCTGCTACAGGGGGATCCTGCACCTCCAGCTTCTGCAAGCACACACACACGCGCACACACACACACACACACACACACACACACACACACACACACACACAAACAGAACTAAAATGTAACAACTCTTAAAAAATAAAAGCATATAGTTATGTTGCTATCTCAAGAAAATAGTCTTGACTTGGCACAAAGAGAAATGAGTGGTATATACTAAAAGTCAAGTAAGTCTGAAGTTATTTTTCATTCACTGTCAACTGAAATGAACAACAGCTACATTTCAATGCCACTCATTATCAGAGTGAATAATTTTAACTAGCTTATATTAATTGTACAAATTGGTTGCATTATAATGTTTTCCCTCTTTGTAATGTACTTTGATCCTATACTTGCTGTGTATTACACTCTAAGGAATATTTCAGAGACAGCAAATGGTTTAGTTTCACTATTTTCATGGTTCCTCATTAATGAATATCTATGGAGCTCTTTACCTGATGACTCCAGGAATTCTAGCAACTTATCTTTGAATTAGGAGCCTCCCAAAGTAAACTCACTTATATGAATCTGTGTTGACAGCCTCACTCCTGAAATCATCTGTTCTCCATCTCTGCTTTGATCATGGCATGTAGTTAAAAGAAAAACTGATTGAATAAAACATACAGTAGTTTGAAAGGACACTATACATACATTTTGGCAAATTAAGTAAGAAGTAGAAAATTAAGTAGCTTAAGTTGCCTGTTTTTATATCATTTCAACAATAAATTTCATCACTTCTAAGTGAAACCTAAGATTTCAATATTTTGGCATTAACATTAAGTATCATAAAACTGACCTTTTAATGAATACTAAATATAATTATTATAAGTGATTATGTATTTGAAAACACATATTATCAACATTCAGATTAGGGCAATGTGACAAACAGGTTCAAGTGTTGTTATTTTTTTCCACAGCTAGTAAATAACACAGCCCTATTCCACGCCTAACCAACATAGATCTAAATCCTTTGCGTTTTCACAGATGTTGATTTTAGAACAGTTTCAAATGTTTCAATCTTTTAAAGAATTAACACAAATAGTCTTTTCTACTTTAAAAAAAAAAACCTACCCGATAAGTCTTATAAGAAAACACTACACTATTCATGCTGAGTTAAGTAATTATTTACTTCTAAATATCTATTACTTACTTTTGTTGGTATTTTAAGTTGTTTTCCCTTTGTCTGCTTCATTGGATCAGTTGTGTTAACACTCAGTTGTATATTAATTCACAATCTTTATCTTTGCTGAGGTTTTTTGTTTGTGTTGTTAACTTTTATTCTGTGTCTTTCTTGGTGAGTGAAGTTTCTTGCAAGCAGCAAACTGTTGGATCTTTTTTAAGGGCATTCCACCAATCTGTCATGTAATATAGATGTTTAGAGGATTTGCATATACTTCAGTTGGATGTTTTTCCATTTTACTAAGTTAATAATATTTAAAGATAAGCTTGGTGGCTCACACAAAGACACCTCTGAATCTAGACATTTATCAAATTTATCATTTGTCTTTCCAACCAAAGATAACAAAACAAATAAAATTATAAGCAACAATAATGATCTCATAATTGCATTTACCATTCTGTTCCTATTATTCCCCTATTTACCTTTTGCTGCGCTATACAGCTATACTTCCCTTGAATATGTTTTGTGTAAAGTGGTTACTTCTATAGCATGGATTCAGTATTTTACTGGATATAGAAAACACCAGAAAGTGTACAAAGTCACAAAAACTGAAACTCTCTACTGAATGAAAATGGGTCAAGACATAAATAAAAGAAATTAAAGACTTTTTTGAATTCAATTAAATGAATACATAGCATACACAAACATGGGACAGAATAAAAGAGGTTCTAAGAGGCAAATGGACAACATTAAGAGCCTACATTAAAGAAAAGCAACTGGGGCGATCTCATATTAGCAACTTAATAGCAGATCTCATAATAGCAACTTAATAGAATGAAAAAAAACAAAAGTAGTCAATACCAAGGGAGATAGATTGCAAGAAATAATCAAACTTGGGACTGAAATCAATAAAATAAAAACAAATAGAACAAATATCAAGAATTAGTGCAACAAAGAGTTTGTTCTTTGAGAAAATCAACAACCCTTATACAACCTAACTAAAAGGCAGAGAGAGAATATCTAAATTAACAAAATAAATCAGAAATGAAGAGGAAGATACAACAACAGACATTAAGACAACCCAGAGAATCATAAGGGTACAGTTTAAAAATGTGTGTTCTACCAAATTGGAAAATCTAAAGGAAATTGATAATGGTCTCTACAGATACCACTTACCAAGTTATTTTGAAATCAGAAAAAATTTAAATAGACCTATAATCCCTAGTGAAATAGAAGAAATCATTAAAATCTCCCAACCAGACAAAAGTTCAGGGCCAGATGTTATTAACTCACAGTACTACCAGACTTTCAGAGTTAACACCAATACTCCTTAAATTATTGCACCAAATATAAACAGAAGGAATATTGCCTAATTCATTTAATGAAGCTATAGATACCCAAAACTATATAAAGATACAACAAAGAAAGAGAATTACAAACTAATTTCTCTTATGAACACAGATGCAAAAATCCTCACAAAAAAATACTTGCAAAATGGGTCCAAGAACACCTTAAAAATATCATCCACCATGATCAAGAAGGCTTAATTCTATAGATGCAGGGATAGCTCAATAAAAGAAAATCATTAAATGTAATCCACCATATAAACAAACTGAAGGAAAATACATACTTGATTATCTCATTGGATGCCAAAAGGCTTTGACAAAATCCAACATCCATTCATGATTAGTGACCTAGAGTGGTTAAAGATACAAAGGACAGACCTCAATATAAAAATGCAATTGTAGATATTAGATGTAAATCAAAGGATAACCGGACTACAACCCACAGCTCCAGAGAAGCTAACTAACACGGAGTACCCTAAGATGAACACAGGGATCACCCTGTGAAGGAGAAATAGATGAGATCTCCATGAGCAAACTGGGGGTGAGGGGGTGCAATGGAGGGTAGGGGGTGAGGGATAAGAACATAAGGGAAAGGGATGTTTGAGCTAGACAGGGACAGAGTGGGAGAGCAAAGAAAGAGATACCATGATAAATGGAGACATCATGGGAATAGGGAAAAGCAGGGTGTAGCGGGAGTTTTTCTGGTCCTGCCTGTCCATGGTCAGGACAAATCTCTCTCACCTGTCAGTCCCACAGCTGCTCAGACCCAACCGAGTAAACACACAGAGACTTATATTGCTTACAAACTGTATGGCCTGCAGCAGGCTTCTTGTTATCTAGTTCTTCTATCTTAAATTAACCCATTTCTATTAATCTATAAGTTGCCATGTGGCTTACCGGTATCTTAACATCTACTCATGGCGGCGGCTGGCAGCATCTCTCTCCTCAGCCTTCCACTTCCTAGAATTCTCTTCTCTCCTTGTCCCGCCTATACTTCCTGCCTGGCTACTTGCCAATCAGTGTTTTATTTATTAACCAATCAGAGCAACACATTTAGCATACAGAACATGCCACAGCAACAGGGTGCTAGGGAAGTTCTCAGGAATTCACAAGGATGACCTCACCTTAGACTAGTAGCAATAGTAGAGAGGGTGCCTGAACTGACCTACTCAAGCATATTGGTTAATACCCTAACTGTCATCATAGACACTTCATCCAGTAACTGATGGAAGCAGATGTAGAGATCCACAGCCAGGAGCCAGGTGGAGCTCCAGGGGTCCAGTCGATGAGAGAGAGGAGAGATTCTATGAGCAAGGGACATACAGATTATGATGGGGAAACATACAGAGACAATCAGGCCAAACTAGTGGGAACTCATGAACTGTGGACCAATAGCTGTAGAGCTCCCCATGGGATTGTACTAGGCCCTCTGCATAGGTGAGACAGTTGTTTAACTTGAACTGTTTAGGGGGCCCCCTGGCAGTGGGATTGGGATCTGTCCCTGGTGCATAAGTGGGCTTTTTGGAGCCCAATGCCTATAATGGGACATCTTGCGCAGCCTTGGTGCAGAATGAGGGGCTTGTACCTGCCTCAACATAATGTACCAGGTTCTGCTGACTCCCCATGGGAGGGCTTGCCTTGGAGGAGGTGGAAAAGGGGGTGGGGGGTGGGGAGGAAGGCTGCGGGACAGGAGAAGGGAGGAGAGTGGAATCTGTAGTTGGTATATAAAATTAATAGAAAATTTCTTAATAATAAAAAAAATTAAAAAGACAGTTTACAGCAAGTCTGTAGCAAAATAAATGGAGAGAAACTCAAAGCAATTCCACTAAAATCAGGAAAATGCCAAGGTTGTCCACTCTCCCCATATCTAATCAATTTATCACTTGAGGTCTTAGAACAATAAGACAACTGAAGGAGATCAAGTGAATACAAATTTGGAAGCAAAAAGTCAAAGTATCTTTATTTGCAGGTGATATGATAGTATACCCAAATGACCCTAAAAATTGCAGCAGGGAACTCTTACAGTTGATAAACACTTTCAGCAAAGTAGGTAGATACGTGATTAACTCACAAATGACAGAGGAGAAAGAAATCAGGCAAGCAACACCCGTCACAATAGCTACACATAATATCAAATACCTTGAGCATAACTCTAACGAAGTAAAAGACTTGTGTGATAAAAACTTTAAATCTTTGAAAAAGGAAATTGTAGAAGCTATCAGAAGATGAAAAGATCTCACGTGCTTGTGCATTGGTAGGATGAACACAGTAAAAATGACCATCCTACCAAAAGCAATCTACAGATTCGATGCAATCGTCATCAAAAATCAAATCCTATTATTCAAAGATTTTGTAAGGACAATTGTGGGGCGGGGCGGGGATGTCTTTCTATATGTTGTGAATATGTATTGCTCTGATTGGTTGATAAATAAAGCTTCATTGGCCTATGGCAATTCAGCTTAGAGGCAGGTGGGAAATCCAAGTAGATATATGGAGTAAAGAAAGGAGAGTAGAGAAAGATGCCAGCAGCTGCTGAAGGAGAAGCAAGATGCCAGCAGACTGGTAATACCATGGCCATGTGGCAAAACATAGAGTAATAGAAATGGGTTAATTTAAGATAAAAGAGCTAGCTAGCAAGAATTCTTAGCCATAGGCAATACAATTGGTGATTAATATAAAACTCTGAATGGTTGTTTTATAAACAGCTGTGGGACTGCAGGGCCTAGCTGGACTGGAGAAACACAGACCGTGGGGTGGGACCAGAGAGAATTCTGGCTACAGACAATTCTCAGCTTTGTATGGAAAATCAAAGAGCTGAAAAACAAAACTGAATAATGATAATAACAATTACTGCTGGAGGTCTCTCACCATTCCAGATTTCAAGCTATACTACAAATTTATAATTATTAAAACCATGCCAGGTGGTCGTGGAGCATGCCTGATACCCAGCACTCAGGAGGCAGAGGCAAGCAGATCTCTGTGAGTTCTAGGCCAGTCTGGGCTATAGAGTAAGTTCCAGGAAAGGCTTCAAAACTACACAAGAGAAACTCTGTAAAAACACACACACACACACACACACACACACACACACACACACACACACACACACACACTCACACACACAAAATGGTATTGACATAAAAGCACACACATGTAGCAGGAATTTTCTCTGGTCCCATCCAGCCCCGAGGTCCTGCAGCCACTTATAAAATAATTATTCAGAGGGTTATATTAATTATCAATTGTATAGCCTCTAGCAATCTTCTTGCTGGCTAGCTCTTATAACTTAACTCATTTCTATTCACCTATAAGTTGCCATGTGGCCTTGGTATTACTGGTCTGCTGGCATCTTGCTGTTCCTTTGGCAGCAGCTGATATCTGTCCCTTCTCCCCTTTCTTCTCTCCATGTATCTGCTTGGACTTGCCACCTGTCTTCAAGCTACCTTGCCATAGGCCAATGCAGCTTTATTTATCAACCAATTAGAGCAACACATATTCACAGCATACAGAAAGACATCCCACAGCACACATATTGATCAATAGAATCATATGAAGACCTAGACATAAATTGACATACCAATGCACACTGAAATTTTTATAAATAAGCCAGAAATACATACTGAGAAAAAGAAAACATCTTCAAGAAATGATGCTGGTCAAACTGGATGTCTGTGTGTAGAAGAATGTAAATAATTCCATACTTATAATACTGCCCAAAACACAATGCCATATGGATCAAATACTTCTAGATAAAAACAGATACCCTGAACCTGTTAGAAAAGAATGTGGGGAGCAGTCTTGAACTCATTGGCACAGGAGTAGACTTCCTGAACAGAACACTGAGAGCACAGGCACTAACAACAACAATTAATAAATTACACTTAATAAAACTGAAAATCCACTGTTAGACAAAGGACATCTTCATTTGGACAAAGCAGCACCCTATAGAATGGGAAAGATTTTTACAAATTCCATATCTAATGGAGGGCATTTAAAATATATAAACTAAAAATAAAATTATGTATCAAATAATCAAATAACCCATTTAAAATGAGATCTAAACATATCGTTTTGGGTAGAGGAATCTCAAATAGCCCACGTACACTTAAAGAAATGTTTAATATCCTTAGCCATCAGGGAAATGCAAGTCAAAGTGACTTTGAGATTCCATCTTACACCTATCAGTATAGATAAGATCAACAACACAATTGACAGCTCATGCTGCAAGCATGTGGAGCAAGGGGAACACTCATTCACTGCTGGTGGAGTTGTAAACATGTACAGCCACGACAAAATCAATATGGCAGTTCCTCAGAAAGTTTGGAATCAATATGCCTCAAGATTCATCTATACCACTCTTGGACATACCCAAAGGAAGCTTCATCCTACCGCAAGAAGAATTGCTCAATCATGTTCACTGATGCTCTATTCATATTAGCCAGAAAGTGGAAACAACCTAGATGTCCCTCAACTGAAGAATAGATAAAGAAAATGTAGTCTGTTTACTGGGTGGAATATTATTCATCTGTTTAAAAGAAGACATCATGAAATTTGCAGGAAAATGTATGGAACAAGAAAAAAAATCATTCTGAGTGAGGTAACTCAGACACAGATAAATAAATATGGTATGGTATATATTCACTTATACATGTATAATAGCCATTAAATATGTAATAACCAAGCTGCAATTTGTAGAAGCAAAGAGGTTAGCTGGGGAGGTGACCCCATTGATCTCTCAGGGAGAGAGAACTGAACAAATTTTACAGGTGGACTTGAGACAGGCAGAGACAGGAATGAGAGGATCAGCTGTCAACTGGGGGAGATTGAGTTGAAGGAGACAAGGTAAGGAAAGAGCTGGGAGTGAGGGACATTTGAGAGATAATATGGAAGTCTAGTGCAGTGGACACTCCCTAAATTATATGAAGGTGATCCTAATGAAGTATTCCTCTGATGTGGGAGATGGAGTCCCAACTGGCAATCTCTTGTCACCATATGAGGCTTCCAGTACTGAGACTTAGTTACATTCAATTGAGTTGTTGGCCAAGGAAGTCTCATAGAAATCACCAAACAACAGAGGCTGTTACTAAGACAGTGGGTTGCTCTCTTCCAACTGGTACTTACATGGAGCCTTCACTCATATTTTGTAGTGTCTTTGGTGAAGGAAGGTAGTCTACAGGCTATCAAATATACATACATACATACATATACATACATACACAGTATATATATATATAAACACCAACCCATCCACAGAACCTCTGACCTACAATATTTCCAACCTACAAGATTATGCTAGGGCGATGGTACCATAGAACTTGTGTGAGTAGCCAACCAATGTCTGATTTGACTTAAGGCCTTCTCTACAACACTGAATCCATACCCAACACTGCCTCTTGGGTGATGAAGAACCAGAGACTAGATAGCACAGAGACTTAGTATAAAACCCAACACTACTGGTCATGAAAAGAAAGTATTAATAAAAGGACTCAAAAAAAAAAAAGAAAAAGCTTGCATTTTCCTATTTTATAAAAGCATTGTAAATTGTAATTAAGTTTAAAACTGATTACATTATAGCATAATGAGTTCTAAAAGGACTGTTTATGTTATTGAACCACTATTTAGTTCTTTAGTTGGAGCTTCATATTTCTCTAGTCCTAATACGAAATTAAGTATTTAAAAAAAACAGTGAATCACCATTGGAAATAGAGTAATACTAGTTACAGATTTGAGACTCAGTCCATATGGTAATCCACAGATGGATTAAGTACCTGTCTCACTGTTGCAACAAAATACCTGAAAACATTGCCGGAGAGATTTCTTAGTGGTTAAGAGTAGTTTCTTCTCTCTCCATAGGACTTGGCTTCTGTTCCCCGAATCTACATAGTGGCTCACCACCAGCTATAGCTCTAGTTCCAGACTGGAGGGAATCTGATGCCCACTTCTACTCTCCATAGTCACCACCACACAGATGCTACACAGACACAAGGAGGCAAAATATTCACACAATAAAATCAAAATTTAAAGGCATTAAAATGTTGTATAAAATCAACTTAAAGATATAAGGGTATGTTTTGATTTATAGTTCTTATTGATACAGTCTATCATAAGAGTGCGATTATGACAGTGCCACAGCCAGCTGTTGCTGATTATGCTGAGTCCACAATCAGGAAACTGCGAATATGATGTGATAAACATGTTTGTTTGTCTTCTTTTTATTCAATTCAGGACTGAAATCTAGCATATTTACAGTGGGTATTCCCAATCTAGATAATCTCTCATACTCAAGAGCTTGTCTCTTCATTAATTCTAATTCCTGTTACCTTGAAAATGAATATTAAGCATCATAGCAGGCAATAGGATATACTACCCATCACAGAGAATATGGTCTATGGTCACCAAAAGCAGCACCCATCACAACATGTAGTCCTCCTTATCTCATCTTCTCAGCAAAATTGACCCTTCCCATTTTCAGTAATTCTTTTTACAGTCAGTTTTGTTTGTTTGTTTTTTGTTTGTTTTGTTTTTTGTTTTTCAAGACAGGGTTTCTCTGTGTAGCTTTGGTGCCTGTCCTGGATCTTGCTCTGTAGACCAAGCTGGCCTTGAACTCACAGAGATCTGCCTGGTTCTACCTCCAGAGTGCTGGGATTAAAGGCATGTGCCACCACTGCCCAGTCTCATGGTCAGTTCTTATCCAGACACTGCGACAGTGTGTCCCCCAGGATGCCTGAGTTGTGATTGTTTCTTGTTTCTGATTCACATAGCAGCTCCATCACAAAAGATCGACCTCCCTATAAGATATTGACCGGCTGTGGTGTACTGTGAAATGGTGAGCAATTCAATGGGTTGCTTCTACAATACTCAGCTTCTACGTAGAAGTCATTGTCAGAGTAAGTCTGTTCAGTGGAATTAAAGCTTGAGAGACTGTTTTTTTTTTTTTCTGTACAGTTAAGACTGTTAGTATTTACTTTCTGTTCCCCTAGAAGAACCAGGATGGAGTTACAGACTGTTCATTACTTTCCCCTTTATCACATTTATATCTTCTGTTTTATTTAATCGGTATTATTAAATGTCTCTTGAATCTCTTTTTTTCCTCTTAGTCTCTCCTTTCTTAACTCTGACTCATATATGGTACACAGAAGGAAACTTCTAATTTGACATCTTATTCTACAAACTAAATCTACTTGTGTCAATATTCTAAGATCAGCTTAAATGGCCACCTCTACCTTGTCTACCCTGAAGACTTCATAAACATGGGAGCAATGACATATTACCAATTTTATAACTAAGTAATTTTTTCAAATTTATATTTGAGTTAAAAGGCAAATCAAGCCTTTACATATCCCTACATTTCTTTATGGTGTAAATCTTTGCCTGAGATAAAATTTGTTAACAAAATGATGTGTTACTGATGGTTGGCAGACAATATGAAAATGGCATTGATATAATAAATCAGTCTAGGAAGTCACTTAGGTCATGACCTCTTAAAGTTCTGGACACTAACGTATACAGAGAGAGTGAAGTGTAATATTACTTTTGTGAAAACGAACTGTGAGACAAGTCTCCTTTGGCCATCAGTGGAATTCGGAGAAGCCTAGTAGTGATATTAACCCTGGAATCACTACAAGTTGTGAGTTAACCTTTTCTTCAGGAATAAAACA
Organism: Peromyscus melanophrys; assembly: GCA_902168415.1. NCBI lineage: Eukaryota > Metazoa > Chordata > Mammalia > Rodentia > Cricetidae > Peromyscus > Peromyscus melanophrys. Next base: position 36,741 of record CABHPR010131894.1, read on the forward strand.
TGCATAATTGTGGATTGAACTACAAACATATTTTGGGAGTTTGAAATTTCAGGAAACTATGTCTTTATTTTGTATTTATGTATACTACATAAAATGGCAATAAATTGATCCACAAAGTCAATCCCATTAATTAAATATTTACATTTTCAAAAGTAAGAATATTATTTTCAATCAACTGATAAAAAATTTGAAATTGTCTAATTGTAAGGTTACATCAATATAAATATTATCTAAATAAAAATAAAAGTAATTATTGCTACATATTAAGAAATAATGAGGTATATACAGAAAAATAAGTATTTTTAACTTTTGGAGCTAGTGCTTAGTATTGGGTGACTTGTACTGGTTCAATGGGAGTTTCTTTAGTTCTAAAGAAAATTCATTATTAAAAGTATCAAAATAGAAAAACACAATGGCTGTGGAAAAATCCTTGGAAAGTAGGATAGTTCCCAATTGTAAACAATGGTTATGTTTGTCTCTGGAAAAAGGAGCATCAGATTATTCACAATTGATTATTACACAGTTTGATAAATTCTGTAGCAGTATATCCCAGATGTCTAATAAATATGCCTTATTCACAATTTCAAAATGTGGTACAGGGTCCTGAGAAAGCTTATCTCTCCTCGCCACATTCTTATCCTCCTCCTTTCTAATCAACATTCTAAGTTTGAAGCAGCCCAGTAGTGCTGTGTGTTTATGTGTGTATGAAGGGGGTAATGAGTTAATTATAATGCAGGGTAAATATTTTTTTATAAAGCAGAGATTGTGATTAGCTCTTCCTTGGGAAGCCAAAAAATGCCGCATTGAAAGGTGATAATGTTTTGCCAATGCCAGATTTCAAATCAATAGCAGTCACAATATGTTACATTAATATTCTAAAGCCGTTTCCAACTTATATTTATATACAGCAGTTAGAAAATCCTCACAGGGGCCTGGAGAGAAGGCTTCGCTTTTAATCGTGTATCAACTCTTGCAGAAGACCTGTGTTTGGTTCCCAGAACCCATAAAAGGCAGATCACAAGTGCTTATAAGGGCAGGCAGCTCCAGGGTATATAATATTGTCTTCTGGCCACCACAGACATTGCACTCATGTGCACGCACACACAAAACACACACACACACACACACACACACACACACACACACACACATACAGGTGTGTATGTGTGTGAGTGTGGGTATATAAAAATAATTAAAACTTAAGAGGAAAATTCTTACAGACATAAATAAGAAATTGAAGGTAAAAATAAAGACTAAATATCTTATCAAAGGTGATACACACAATGCCTAATGCAGCCAAAACCACACACCAGAGTCCTTACCTTTCCCTCTGTAACCATACAAAACATCATGGTGATGTATTAATCCAGGAGCAAAGATCTGTATACCTGTCAACTTAGTAAAAGTATCTGGTAGGAGTGATTAGGTAATACAAATTTCAAACATAAAAGAACATGTGGACAGAAAGGACCTGAACACACACTTATTATTGCATTTTCCACTTAGCAGCGTATTTTTCAGACATGTAGATCATGTCGTTTTTTAGTAAAAAGGTGCATTCTCATTGAGCACAATGTCAGAAAATCATTATACTAGCAGCTGGAAATTCACTTGAATTGGAGTTTGTCCAGAGAAAATGCTACACTGAATAATAATCCAGACTTTTCCACACAAATATAATGCAATGGTATAGCAACAAAATTATTTATATTATATAAAGGACAAAAGGAATTTTGTAAATGCAGTAGAAAATTATTCTAGCATATTGTTTTGGATCTTGTTCCAAGTTTTTGAATAAAGAATAGTTATCTTTATCATTTGTCCTTTAGTAGAAAACAAACTTTGAAATAAAACTACTTTTCAATGAAACTAATGTAGGTTAAAAATGATCACATGGAGTAGCAGCTATTTTAGGAACACCAAACACTGACTGATTATAATACTTGGAGACATAATTTTCAAGTATCACCACTCCAAATTCAGAACATCAAAAGGCAAAACTCCTATACTATAAAATTTCAAAAAACGATTTAACAAGAGAGATTATTAACTTGAAATGTGGTAAGAGGTGGGCATGAAAGGGATTCCAGGGAGAAAAGGGATTGGGAAAAGACAGGTAGTTCTATCACATTTTAAAACATACTAAAAATAAACAAAATAAGTGAAAGAAAAAAATTCATGATATGAATACTGATGTTCTGGAAAATGAAACTGCAACAGCATTAAATCCTAAAGAAAAACAAATCAAGCTGGGCGGTGGTGGCACACGCCTTTAATCCCAGCACTTGGGAGGCAGAGTCAGGCGGATCTCTGTAAATTCAAGGCCAGCCTGGTTTACAGAGCAAGATATAGGACAGGCACCAAAACTACACAGAGAAACCCTGTCTCGAAAAACCAAAAAAAAAAAA
>CABHPR010131896.1:0-14385 GCA_902168415.1 Peromyscus melanophrys
CCCCCCCCCCCATACTTCAGATGGACCTGGCCTTGAGGTCATAAAAGTGGGAGAGCTGTCCCTGTCCCTCAGCAGCAGCAGCACTTGGGAGAGTGGCCCCTAAACCTTGCCTGGGCAACACAGTACAGCTGACTCTGAAGGAGTAGGTGTGGGAGAACCACCCCTGAGGATGTGAAAGCAGGAGAACCGACCCCACCCCTTGCTCATCACTACAGGGGATGAACTAGCTTTCAGCACTGGTGGTGAGCACTGGAGAGCTGGCAGGCTGGCCAACCCAGCACCTACCCAGGGCCACAATCAGGGGTAAATGTTGGTCCACCCCAACATCTACTCCATCTGTGATCTGCTGGAGCACAGGTGTGTGTGGGGGGTGGTGAGGCGGCGATTCTGCAGACCCAGGGCTACAGGATCTCCACAATACAGGACAACAACAGGATGTCCAGAAAGAGTCCAAGTGAGGGCCCAGTGTCGATAGTGTAGCAGAGATCAGGGGCCTCGACCCAGACCAATGATTCCTTAAGATGAAAACCTGCATGTAAAGATATACGGATAAAGGAGATTACGGCATGACTCACTGTGTCACGCTGCAGCTTCTATGACAAGATTTTCTCTTTCTTCCATTATTTTCTTTTTTATCTTAAATTTTATTTTGTTTTATTTGGGGAGGGGTTACAGGGGCAGAAGGCAAGGGGACAGGAGATGGGTGGGATCCAGATGCATGATGTGAAAGACACAAAGAATAAATTAAAAAAGTTAAAAATTACTTATTTCTTGAGACTATAATATTACATCATTTCCCATTTTCTTTCCTCTCTCCAAATCTACCCATATAACCCTCCTTGCTCTAAAATTTATGGCCAATGGTTTCATTATTGTTACAGGCATGTAAATATACTCGCAGATAAATATAGTCCTCATCCTTCATCAAGGAGACTTCTCTTTGCCGTAGTTGGAGACCATTAAGGAAAAGTACAACCAATTGAAGAGCGGTGTTCTAGAGCCCATCCCAATGGCTGCCTCTACAAAACAACTCCTGAGCCTAGAGCTTGATGGTCATTGCAGAAGAGGAGGAGGGAAGACTGTAGAGCCAGAGGATCAGGGAGTTTGCTGTGAGACTGAGCTTCCTAGTTTGCTTTGGAATGAATTGACAGAGCCCAATTCAATGCCTGGAAGGGGCAGCTCATTCAATTGGTGCTGGACATATTCAGGAGACATTGTAGTCATTCTGGAGTAGAGGATGGCAGGGGCCGTTTATCCTTCGTTAATCCTGTATCGTTTGTGGATGTGATAGCATAATTTCTGCACATATATGTCTTCTGGACAGGTGCTTACTATGTAGCATATGAGAGGAGCAGAAGACAGGAAGAGTCACAGATTCGCAGCATTGTTGCATACACGGCATAAGAAATATTAGCAATGTGTGCTAAATAATTACTGTAAAAGTGCCTCACTGAGTCACAAAGATAATAAAGGTTGCTTTTAGTTAAGTGTTTAGGCAAAGCTTTCAAAGGTGCTAAGTCCATAAGTGGCTCCTGGAGAACCATTATGCTGTGTCTAGGGAGAAAGGAACATGTCAGTCAAAGAAACGTTCAGCAGATGAAGGAAAGTCTAGCGGCATAGGCTGTGTTCTCTACAGGCCTATCTGTGCAAGGATTGGTAATTTCTCTAGGTTTGGGAAGAATGCATGGGCACTAAGGAATGAATAGCAGCCATCAATTTTCTCTGCTGTTTTGTGATTTTTTTTTTTAAATTTTCATCTAGTATTTGAAGAGTCTCCATTATGTCCCGTGGAGTCAGGTTTCTTTTAATGTGCAGACTTCATCGCCCATTAAGCATGCTTACATGGGAATAGCTTCAGGTTACAGTTCTATTTGAAGTTTTTCTATGTAAAGAGTGATTCTGCCTTGATTTAAGAAAATTTCTCATTATCAGGCATTTTCCCTGTAAACTGATCCTCCTCAATTATACTCTGCCAGGTGTGCAGGCATGTTTATCTGCTAAGAAGACAGAAGTATTTTTATCATGCCTTTTCCTAACTAAGGAGAACTGGATAATAACTATGCATAGAAAATATGTCTATCAATGTTCTGAAGTTCATGGTACCATGGATGCTATGAAGGAGAATTTGGCTCTTGAATTCCTTAATATTTAAATTATCATGAATTATGTCATTAAACAATGATTTAATTTAAACTAAGCTTAATAGCAGTTAGACCAAGAACCTCTCAAAAATACCTCTACTCACTTAGGGGGAGCAGCTTGGTCAACATATATCTGGCTATGATCCAAAGTCGATATGAAAAAGATGGCTCGCTTCAATAACTGATGTCCGGGGAGACAACTGTAGGACCAAGTCAACCTATGGCTCCTTGTTTGGTCCCTGCTTTGCTTTTAGATGGGCTGGCCATAGGGATACAGGAAGTCTTTGGGGCTGATGAAACAGCAAGACTCACTAGCGAATGGTCTACACTTGAGGTTGAGCACAGAACGCTCAGTAAGGATCTCTGGTCATACCCTATTCAAAAGTGCCCACCGTTATCTACCTACATAACTCCACAGCTACATATTTAATTCTGGAAAGTAAGGAGTGGGTGCTACAGAAGAGGAGGAGGGGGACTGGGGAATTCCCAGACTAGCACAGACTTCAAAGACCTCCTCTGCTAATCTTATAATGTCCTTGAACTCCTCCACAAACAGCTGCAGTGGCTGGTGAAATCTAGCTTAACCCTTTGTGTGCTAGTTCCCAGCCAGCTCAGAAACTACATTAAAAACCAAACAACAAAACAACAAAACAGGTGGGACTGTCTCTTGAAAACAGCAAAATTTCCCCCATTTTCCTTCTTATCTTATTATGGCTTAGAAGCCCTCACTGAATTTTAATCTTGAGTGAACCCTCTACATGAAAAGCACTGTGCAAAGAGAGCAAGGACTTCTAAATACTATGAGCAATATTCCCTAACCGTGTAGGAGTTGCAATTTCTCAGTGAGGCCATCACAATGTGTTATGTGTAGCAAAATTGGTTCAGAAAATGAAGTCCTGGATATTAATCATAGGATTAGGTCAGCATCAACTTAGGAAATTGGAGGAGTATTCTTTGTCTGGGAAGCCCATTCTTGAAGGGCACACATTTTGAACTTTTCAAGGTATCCCCAGGAAGGGCAGAAGTAGGCAAAGCACAAGGGAGTGGCTAGTACAGCCAGGCTGAAGAGAGGTCCATGTGGGATGCAATAGTTTCCAGTGCTGAGCAGGGAGGTTGGGGGCCGCCAGCAGCAGGATGGAGAGATCCTCAGGAGGGAGTATCTGAAGGAGTTTGTAGGGACTGGCTGTCCTGTTGCTCTGTAGTGTTGTGTATAGACAGAAGCCTGGGTGTGGAGTGCAGTTTAGGGACTAACAGTAATGGACCTCACATGATGTCAGAGTTTCATCCTTTTGCAAAGCACCTTCGTATTTGTCTCATTTAATACAGCCAGCAGGGAAACTGGGGCTCAAAGAACACCATGCTTTCTTGGTTAAACAGGAACCCAACCAGTATTCTTACGACTCAACACCGATCTTCAGGGATTTGCCCCACTTCATTACAGTCCCAAATGCTTTCTTAGAGGCTCAAGTGTGTACAAGGAGATGGCGACCATGAGCAAAGGAAGGATGGAGTGGCCAGAAAGACACTGGACAGAAAGGCCTCTGGGTCTCGGGGAGCGATCTGCAGGACCTGGTGTGGGATAGAAGAATCTACACGAAGCATGTCTGGACTCCGTGGAGCTTTTGTTGAGCCTTCCCTTTACATCCTGGGACAGGCTGCTCAAAGAGCACCATCAGCCAGTATATTACTTACCAACATGTGTGCTATGTAATTCTGGAGCGACAGTCTTTTAATTTTAAGTCTGTGAGTGCTTGAAGATGAAGAACTACTTGGCTTTTTTCTCATTACTTTGTTTACTGGGAATGTATAAATCAGGTTATTAGATAATGCTTTGTCACGTGCCTAAGATACAACTTCTGTGGACATTAGTTCAGTATTACATGCACATCATGAGCAGGGGGAGCACACAGAGTCACAATACTGATTAACGTAGGTGGGTTGGTATACTGCAATTTTCAGGTTCTAAATGGATTGATGTTCGTTCTTTCCCAGAGGAAATGAAAGTGAAAATTATCATTTTCTGTTGTAGAAGGCGTGTGTTGCAAGCTACATTGGATTATAGTGATTTATTCATTCCATAATCTTTAATGGGTGATTTCTGAGAGACAGATACTATCCTGTGTGCTAGCATGGAGACCTTTGAATGGTAATGAGCCAGCACTCTGGAACTCTAAAGCTTCATGGGGCAGAGTGCCGCGTTTCCAAGGCTGGGTAGCAGAATGGGTGGTTCTGAGGTAGAACATGCTGGGAATGATACTCTCCACAGTGCATAGGTAAAAATAGACCAGATTCTGTGGAAATCAGTGTGAAGGGGCCAAGAAAACTAAAAGTGTAACTACCACATGATCCAGCCATCCCAGAAGGACTCTAAGTCAGTGTGTCACAGAGATACCTGTACAGCCATGCTTTACTACTAAACTATTCCCAATAGTCAAAACACAGATCCAGCCTAGACACCCATCAACAAAAGAATTGATTGGAGAAATACAGTACATATACACAATGGCAATTTAGTTAGTCATAAAGAAATAAAAAGGTTATGCTGTCCACAAGGAAATGAATGAAGTAAGAGACTGCTGTGTTGAACCAAATAAATTGGCCTTAGAAAGACAAACGCTACATATTTGCTCTTAAATGTGGATTCTAGATAAAGAAAGCCAATTTGTGGAAGGAGAAGGGGTTTATTTTAGAAGAAGGAGAAAATCAGGAGCAGGGAAGGGAACAAGGGAGGTAAAGAGAAGCAAGAGTGACCAAAATATGTGCTGTTTATATACAGGAATGTCACAAACATATTATGTATGAGGACTAAGGGCTAACAATGGTTACTTTTTTATAAGAAGATGCATAAGACACACAGGCCACACAGTTCCTAGAATGATCACTGGCACCAAATCCAGCCAGGAGACAGAGTCAGGTGGGAAATCAGGAGAACTGGCTTGGATTAGGATTGGAAACTGATGAGGGGGTGGGGCAGAAGAAGATCCTGGTGGTTTCCTTGCTTCAGAAGATGGCTTTTGTGTCTAGCTAGATTGATAAGGCAGGCAAGGGTCCCCTTTTTGGGGGGAGGGGAATGACTTAAGGTCTTCAACCAGATCAGACAAGAGTAGATTTGAATTAGATACATCACCAATACAGCCCTCGCAGGATTTCTGTTGATTTATTTGTGCCCCCCCCCCCCATTTGGAGTATAGTTACTTTTGAGAGGTTGTAGCTTACAGTGAAAGGAAGGGAAAAGGGACCTTCGTACCCTCATGTCATCCAGGTGAGCTGCCTGAAAATATGAACAAGACCGGACATAGGGACAGAGCATGAAGATAGTCACCAACGCACTGGTAGTCAAGAACCAGCACGTGCTGGAGTGATGGCTCAGAGGTTAAGAGCACTGACTGCTTTTCTAGAGGTCCTGAGTTCAATTCCCAGCAACCACATGGTGGCTCACAATCATCGGTAATGAGATCTGGCGCCCTCTTCTGGCCTGCATACATGCAGGCAGAACATTGTACACATAATAAATAAATAAATCTTAAAAAAAAAAAAAAGAACCAGCAGATGCCAACATGGACCATCCTAGGGGACAGATGACATGTATGTGATCAGGATTTATTTCCAATAATTGTAATGTTCCTTCTTATGTCAGAAAATTTGAGTAATTTTCCTATCAGCAGGAACAAACTCCAGATGCCTTAGAGTTAGAATTTCAAGTCAGGATTTTCACATCAGGTCCCTGTGGTACCATTGTGTTTCTGGAGGATCAAACAATCCTTTTGTGCCTGGATTTCCTAAGTGGTGTAGGTACTAGAATACGCCTGCACAGGTGAGTCAGCCAAACACTAGAACTTTCTTTTGAGGATTTGGGAAGAGAAAATGGTCAGTGCATTGTTGGCATATCCAGGGGCTCTGTGAATGTTATTGGTGTTGGAAGTAGAAACACACACACACACACACACACACACACACACACACACACACACACACACACACTAAAAAAACAACCTCAAAACAAAACAAAAACCCATGTAGGACTAATAATTCTGTTCCCAAACTCTTTATTGTCTCTGCCTACTAGGCAGATATATCCTCAAGAAATACCTTCTGAGTGGCCTGTGTTTCTCCTCACAATATTTCTTCTACCAAGACTGAGCTGGTCAGGGAAGTTTTAAAGCATAATATCAACTGTCGCTCTTTCCTCAAGGAAACTGCCTCCAAGAGCTGTTATGGAGCCATATCTTTGAAAGGTTGGAGGCATTTGACTGTACTACGAAAGGGAGCTGCCATCTGTTGGCTCTGACTGCCTTTGCACAAGGAAGCCTTGGAGTCCTTTCTTTTGGTGACTTGGGGCCGGTGATTTTTCTCTCCTCAATTTTGTGAGCTAGGAAAGCCCCTTTCCGTGCAGGCTGCGGAGTGGTGCTGTTCTGTCAGCTTAGGATGTTCCAATGGCTTGTGCAGTTCAGTATTGAATGACTCACTGGCATTTGTGTCAGGCATTTATTTTTAGTACATTTCGCCCCACACATATGTCTCTGGGATGTGCTTCTCTTTTCTCTCTGGACCAATGTTTCTGTTTAAGTGACACACAGAGCGTTGTTCCTGAACCCTCTGTAGCTTTTGTCTTCCTCCTACTAGGAGAATGGCCACAGGAAGCTACAGAAAAGATGGCTTCTCTCATTATTAGATAGATTCCTATAGTTTTGGCTTCAGTGTTATATATTAAGATGGGCCCATTGGAAGCACACACACATACATTCAGATATACATACATGATTATACAGAAATATGTATGTGGGTGTATTACACACATGTTTTATGTTATCAATATTACATTAATATGTTCAAGTAGGCATCTGAAAGATATAGATTTATTTATAAACAAACATATAAGTGAGCACATTAGAGGTAAAATTTACAGATTTCATTTTTAATAAAATTATACAAGTTTCTATTTTCTTTTACTTTATAGTTCTGTTTATCCTAGGTGTCTAGAATGTGAGAATATCTCCCAAACTGTTCGTGTTACATGTGTGAAAAGAATACTCTGGCCACCATCTTTCTGTATTCATCTGGTGAATGCTTCTGTTCTCGGCTCGGGGAGAGCTTGTTCTGGGTTGCTCTGTGTCACAGCAGTTGACTTCTTACAATCTGTGCAATAATTCAGCCTGTTTGGATCAGCCTCCCTAAAGGCTGGCAGTGAACTTGCCATGCTTACTGTGAACTCTGAGCATGCTCACTGTGAGCTCAGATCAACTCCATTCAATAGAACTCTTACAATCCAAAAAACATTGGAATTTGGCTTCAGACTGATGTAAGAGATAGCATCTCTCTCTCTCTCTCTCTCTCTCTCTCTCTCTCTCTCTCTCTCAACATGCATGCTTTGTCACTAAACGATCAATATGTCTTGTAAAGTGTGGGAATATATTTGACTCTACACATTTGCACATGCATACAAATATTCACCCTCTTCCAAGTGTACCCCCAATGCTCACCAGGTCCTCCATCTGCCTGAAGAATGAACAACTGCCATTTTGCAATGGTGTTAGTTCACAGTGAACTTCGGTAACACCTGGTCAGCCACAGGAAGCCTAGCCCACCACACCAAAACAAACAAACAAACAAACAAACAAACAAACAAACAAACAAAAAAACCCACGGGGCTCTGTTTTCATGCACACACTGGTGCCTGTTGGCATGCTATTAAAATGTTTGAACAGGGACTCCTTGCAAGGGCATCTATAGCCTGACAGTAGTTAAAGCCTACTATGTGGTGAAGTACACTTTATAGTCAAACAGTGTTCTCCTGGGAGACTTGTAACCACAGGAGTTATGCATGCTACTGCGTCTTATCTTTGGAAAACCCATGTCAAGGTAAAATTGTACCTGCTTTTGAGTCAGTGGTGATGACAGAGAAGAAAATCACCTGGGGATTTAGCCAGCTGTGGAGGGTGGAGGCTGCCTAACAATTAACCATGGCTTAGTTGATTATTGCTAGTCATAGCTGAAGACTGTAGGAAACCCAAATACCAACTGCTTTCAATCTCTCGAAACTCCATTCTTATTTGGTAAAGTTGGTTTAATGTAGTTTCTTATCAAAGAAGATGTTGGGTGGATACACACTTTTCAGCTAGAGCCAAATGGGACAAAATGGCCGTGTGACTGTGAATACACAGTCCCTACTCACATAAGCATTTCTGCTCTTCTCTCTTCTGAGGTTTGAATTCAGGCTGCTTCTGTCATCCTGTCCTTAGAACATAAACATATGGTCATGTGAATTTGGCTCTGTGTAGACTCAGGCCTTGGGCTATGAAAGAAACTGCGAATCCCTCCATAGCTGCATCCTCCGTTTCCAAATACAATGCCAGGAAATGTTCTCTGTCTTCAAACGATTCTCCTAACTTGTCCTTCTCTAGAAGTGCCCTTCTCTTAGTTTAAAATGTAGATCTTCCTCAATGTGCTCAGTTGATACTCACATCTAGCAGGTCCTATGACTTCAAAGGATCCAGACAGGCTGACAGAGCATGGATGTGGAACAGTCACATTTGTCTGCATCTATTGCCTGCCTTATGAATCCTAGTACTCTCTGCTCTCTGCAGTGAGGCTGTGCTTTTGTATGTGAATGAGATGACTGAGTGAGGAGTCCATAGGTAGGTACAGGGTGGGGCTGGCTATCAGAAAGATCGAGGCAGAATTAGAGTTTTAGACCCATCCCTACCTCCTGCAGTCTGAAGGTAAAGATAGGCACCCAGAACCAATGATGTAATTGATCATGCCTATATAATCAGCCTTCTCAGAGTGGCCTGCTGGGTATGCACAGGGAGCTCCCTGCTGGGTGGTATGTTCAGAGGGATGGGAGTCCCTTATCCCTTTACCATGTCCTGTGTATCACTTGCACCTGGCTCTTCACTGCTATCATTTATAAAATGCCTTATCATAAATAAGCAAACATATATAAAATGTTTCCCTGAGCTATTTGATCTGCCTTGGCGATTTTATTGAGCCCCAAAAGTAGGCTGTGGGGTCTTTACATTTATAGGCAACTGATCAGAGGCACTGAAGCAGCTAGAAACTGAAATCAGCATCTGCAATGAGCAACAAGAGTCTTGTGGGACTGAGTGATTTGCTTGTGGGATCTGACACTGTCACAAGGTAGAATGTGGAATGGAATAGAGGCCACTGGGCTGATGTCCACTCGGGAATTGATTGGGTATGGGATAAATTCCCATGCATACTCTGTCAGAAGTATTGTGCCCATTATTGTGAATTAAAATGTGTCTAAAAGAGCAGTAAAGTAGTCTATATAAGCAAAGAGGAGCCTAGGAGCAGAGGCTGGGGAGTGTTAGACAAGCAGCCCCTGTAGATGCGGCTACTGCTTCCTGGGTGCTTTGCAAAGCACGCACTTTGATCTGTGCTTACGCTGGTACCTTCAGAGAGGAGAGGTGATCCTCTCAGTTGGGGAAGTTATGACAGCAGTTGACAGCTCATAAAGTTATGGCAGCATCAGGAAGGTGATAAATTGGAGGAGGAAGAGAAAGGAACAGGGTTCCGCTTCTGCACTGTACTGTTTTCTCAAGGACATTTCCAGTACAGGGGCTGGAGCATCGCAGGATTTGGTCCCATTCTCTGTCCCTCTTCTTGGATTCTCAAAGTTGCCTTCAGAGAACCAGGGTTTGGAACCCAAACAGTTTAGAGTGAATTTCATCCCCCTCATGCTTGCGACCCTGCAAACAGGCTCCTGACAACATCTCCAGAGGGAGATGCTCCTTTGTTGTCTTGGAAACAGTTGTGTTTGCCTTTTAGAGACAAGCAGATCAGCTGTGTGCCTGGGGGAAAAAAAACTCCATTTCTCTAATTTCAGTCCCTGTATTAGAGGTCCTAAGCTTCATTTGGTCTTGTGAGACCCAGTTCTCCAAAGAAAATACCTATAGTTTGAGTGGGAGCAGTCTTAAATCTCCTGCAGTTGTCCTTATGACCTGCTAGCACAAACTACTTGCTGTGGGAAAGCCCTTCCTGCCAATCAATTTTGTGATACTATAACAGAACACCCAAACGGGTCATTTATAAAGAACAGGGCTTTGTTTTCCTGCAGTCCTGGAGGCTGAGACTTTCAAGAACAAGATGCTGGCATTGGTGTGGGATGAGGGCCTTCTCCCTGCATCCTCACCTGGAAGAAAGCAGAAGGTGAGAGAGCAAGCTCCCATTTCTATCAAGCTGCTTGATATTGACACCAAGTTCCACTAACAGAGAAGAGTTCCTTCTGCCACCCTCACCCCTTGAAGACCTTGACTTTTGGTCCTGTCCCATTGGCAGAGCCTGGATTGTAGAGGGAATGTGGTCAAACCATGGCAGCATCTTCATGGTGAATGAGCAGAAAACTAGAATTAATTCTGTCAGAATGTGCAGGTCAGGCAACCTGATTTCATCATATTTCAATAGATTTACCTAATGGATAGGACATTATCTCTGACACATGCATTGTGTGTACACTTAACATTCCCATGCCCCTTTCCCTCCTTTTACAACCACACATTTTGGGGCCCGTAAATTAGTTTAAAAGTCTAGGAGATTTGAAGGGGTAAATATCAAGTATGAGAATAAGAATCCTGATCTTTGAATCTTTTGTTGTCTTATGATTTCACAGCATATAAAGCAGGAACACTGGGGGGAGACTTGACATAGGAGCTTTTTCAAAGCTCCCCAGGTGTAAGGGGATGCACGCCCTTGTCTAGACAAAGGAGGATTAATTGGCTGCCCTCAAAGCCAAGCTTCACGATCTTGCTTAGGGCTGTGTCAACATCCCTTCAAAGTATATGATGATGCAGAACCTCAGGCTCCATGATAAACCAACTCAACCAGAGTCTGCATTATAATAAGCTACTGGGATCTTTCTGAAGGGCATACACGGGAAGACCTGCTCTATCATGTAACACTCTCCATCTCGGTTCTGCATTTGAAGCCCAAAGCTAAGCCTCACCTGTCCTCTCAAACATGAGTCAGAAGCTTTGCCAGAGACACTGGGAGCCTGCTCAGTGGACACATGCATTTCTCTCCATATGTCAGATCTTCCAGAGCAGTGGAAACACGGGCCCTTGATGAGTTACATGACTGGAAGAACCAACTTCATAATAATTAGTTCAAAATATGTTCACCATCAGAGAAGAGTAGTCAGATCTGCAAAGCAATGGGTGTGAGACTTTTCACACAATGTGCGTGGTTGGGCCACTTGTCAATGCAAGTGAGGTAACCACAGAAAGCAATCCTCCTACAGTTAGAGTCTGACGTGACTCCAGTCTCCTTTCCTTGGGTGCATGGAGAATCCTTCCTGGCATTTGGATTATGGAATAAACCTTGTCCCTGTCCTTATTTTTGCCCCTCGTTCTCCCTGAGTCCATTTCCTTTGTTTTTCTTCCAATTGTTGCCCTGGTCTGTTCCTTCATCCCCTTTTCCACTCCATCTCTCACTCTGTCTCTCTTGATACATCTAGAGACCTCCCCATTTTCCAAAATGGACGTGTTTTACAACAAAAGGACAGGGTAACACCACATGCAGTTACTACACCTCCTGCCTTCCGTCCTGCTTTTTCTCTATCTGGAATGCAGTTTCTTCTAGGCCATCTTTTTATGCTCATTCCCCCCACCCCGCCCCCACACCCTTCCTCCCATGCCTTTTGCTCCATGGCAGCATTTCCTTTGAGGTGTTTTCATTGGCCCTTGATTGGATCACTCCCTCCTAACTCTCCTTGGAGTGTTGCATTACTTCCATGGAAGGGGGTTTTACTTCTTTAGTAACCAGACAGAGAAGCCCTCGAGAGCACGACCTGCATCTAGCTACACACAGAGCATGTGTTCAGCAGTGATATGAGCGTATGCATGCTTGTCTCTATTCCTTTTACATGGTGACAGAGTGAAGAAAGAGTACTGGACGCTGGATGACCATCAATACTGTACTTCAACTCTATGCCTCACGTTAGTCATCTGTAAAGAAAGGGTTAGCGGTAGGAATCCGTGTTTCTTTCTAGCCCAGAGGCTCTATTTCTGTTGAGTCTAGTGGTTAGTGCTTTTGGCAGCACTGAATGCTTCAGAATCCACTTTAATCAGGACATAGCACGTCCTATACACGAACAATGATGGTCATCAGATTGTTTCTAAGTTACAGAATGAGCTGAGTGACATTATCAGTTAGATAGGTTAGCTCCACTAAGAAGATTGGGTGAAGAGATCACGACACATTCAAAAAACATTTGCTAAGTAGCTACCTTGCTCCAGCCATGGTGCTGAACCTTGGTGATCAAGACTAGCCAGAGGAACTGATGAGAAACCAACCACTTTAGCACAGAATGTTTTGTTCTGTCGCATAGCACACCCACAACACTATCCAGCACAGGGGGTTGTCTAATCTAGTTTAGGGATTATTGGGGGTGGGGTGAAGCTTCAGGCCAGTGGTCCACAGCAAAGAAAATAGCAGAGAGAAAGTGATGCAAATACAGACAGGTGGTCTGCAGAGTGAGGGAAGGAGTCCTCAGACCTCATGTAGCAGCAACCAATCGCTATCCAGGCTTCACAGTTAGGTCCTCTGCCAGCAAACCTCTTTCCACTCTCTCTCAGCCTTGCATCTTGAAGATTTTCTGGGAATTCTCAATGTCTGCCTAAGCCATGATATTTCTGGAAGTGTTTTTTCTCCCACTATCCCTGATGCTTTTCATGGCCATTCATTATTTCTCCCAATCCCCTGCCAGCTGGTCCCGTGGGAAGGGTACAGGGAGAGGAGTGGCTGTTGTGTTAACCCAGAGGGCCCCTCTTCCAACTCTGCTCCATGTAACTTGGCTTTGAAAGGTCGACTGCTGAGAACTGGGTTTTTATCACCAGTGGCTTCCTTTACCAGGAAATGTGAGCCCTGCAGATATGAAGAATAATTGGTGAATGGCTCTGAGGTTTCTTGATTATAAAGGAATGTGGAGGTGTATAATAAGGTTATTGCTTTCTATTGCAGAAATAATCTCTGTAAAACGAAAGGTAAGTAATTTCCAGCTGTCTTCCCAGACTGCTTGTGGCCATATTTACCATGAATGTCACACTCCTTTGAGTGCACATAGTTAGGATGTTTTGCGACTTGTTAGCTCTCACTTCAGTTTACTACGGAACCTCACTTTGCTCCAACACGAAACAGTGACAAGTCAGAAAGCTCACTGATGACTCTCAGTTCATAAGACAGGGAGAAACCCTCCAAAACACCAACTAAACCACATACAAGTAGAATTTTCATCTTGTTAATAAGCCCCTTCATGCTAGGAAACCTCCAAATTGCATCAGAAGCTCCATCAGGGCTGTTGGGCTTTACAGGTTTCACTAGTACACACGATAACTTTTTGAGCTCTAGACAGACACTTTCTCAGGTCTACTCCAAAGGAAGACAGTCATGGTCTCAAGGGTATCCATAAGATACCAAGATGTTGAAGGTAACAGGACACTGTACTTATACATCTCCATTAAGCTACCTGTGCCCAGCCTAAGTGCAGGGCTTTCCCTGCCCGTGGTGTGAGGAATCATACAAACAGTCTTACCTCAGCTGCAGCTAGCTGACAGGGAATTACCTCTGATGTCAAATATTTCTTAAAAGAAAAAAAATGGGTATCATATCAACAAAGCATGGCATATCAAGTTACAGTAGCACTAAGCCACTTTCTGAACAGAAACAGGAGGATTGGGGTCGGGGAGGAGGAAAAATGGGGGGAGGGAGTGGGAGGAGAGAAGGGAGGGGAAACTCTGGTCGGGATATAAAATAAATGAATAAATTACAAAAATTAGCACATTTTTCAGACACTCACAAAAGAAAAATAGTTGTGAGTTCTTTTAGAAATACAGACTTTGGGGAGCAATGTTCTACATGCAGGGAGTTTTAGAAGACCATTACAAACACTTCCTACATACCCTGCACCTTCCCTTCCTATCAGTAACGGCTTACAGCAGCACAATGTGTTCCCTACTGGTAATGCGTGATTCTAAGATGTGGCTACCAGTCAACATCTGTAGTCTGAAGGTCCACGCCTTTTACCTCATCTTTCTCTGCTCTAAGATCTCGTCCTGGACACAAGGTCACATGCAGTGGTTTTGTGTTCGAGTTCTAGCCTTTGCTATTCTCCTTTTCCTTATTTTGATGACCTTGCCAGTTTTGGAAGAATACTTATTCCAGAAATTTTTCATTTAAATGTATCTCTGGGGCTGGTGAGATGACTCAGTGGGTAAGGGTGCTTTCCCCC
>CABHPR010131897.1:0-12060 GCA_902168415.1 Peromyscus melanophrys
AAGAAAAGGACCCTGGGTCCCTGATGCTCTCTCATGCACAGCAAATTTAGTCTTAGGCCATCTGGATGACACGATGAGCTGTCTTGATGATTCATAAAATTCTAAAAGCCAGAAACTTTAATAAATTAATAGTTTTCTCCCTTCTATTTTTTCACACTGTCAGCTATTGATCCCAAAACATGCAAGTGTAGATGATGGACATTAGTTACCAAAGTTAATGAACTTGAGTGCTGGAGATGTAGCTCAGTTTGTAGAATTTGGAAGGTTCTGAACTACTGTGCATAAAGCCCTGAGTTCACTTCCTAACACCATGTAACTGAGTGTGGTAGTACAGTCTTATCGCTCCAGCACTCTAGAGGTAAACAGAGGGGGGATTGGAACTTAAGTTCATTGTCCTCCATCGCATGGTAAGTTTGGGAACCACCAGAGCTACATGAAACTGGATCACAAAATACATCTATGAAACTAGTAATTTAATGACCTCAGTTTAGACCCACTCTGATGGTGCTCAGGAAAATGGCCCCTGCTGCTTCCCACAGCTTACCATGAGGAACTGCTACAGAACAGTCATGACTCAAGCCATGCATAGCCGCTCAGATAAAACATACCTCATTAACAGAGAACTCTATTCTCTTCTGTTGTGAAACACATATGATATTTTTCTTTGTGTCTATGACCATCATCCTTACTTTGCCCTATCACTTTGAAATGCTAAGTTAAGTCCACATAGTCCTCAGCTTTCTGTTTTGGAAAATAAACTGTGGGTTGTATGATAATCAAAAGCAGTCATTTTTTTTAATATCACTTCAAAGGGTCTAATGGTCAAAGAACTCCTAGGATCTGCAATGTGTGCTTGAGAGTGAAGAAGCTGGGAAAGAGGTGGGGAAATGAAAGAGCAATATCCAGAGAGGCTGGTTAAGGGACCATTGTCATCTAGCTGGAGGGTCACTACTAAGGAGACTGGAAGATGGGATGACATTGGAATCTGGGGATAAGAAATAAAACAGAATAAAATACAACAAAAGACGTGATTTGGGACAGAAAGCTGTAATCATCTGGGTGATGAGCAGTGGTGGGCTCTCCATTTCCTTTCTATACAGAAGAATTCAGGAAAATAATTTATTATGTAGAAAGTGAAGCTGTGTGTGTGTGTGTGTGTGTGTGTGTGTGTGTGTGTGTGTATGTGTGTGTGTGTGTGTGTCTGCATGTGCACACTTGAGTGCATGTGTAGGTGTGTTTAGACTAGTAGGCAAATTTCATGTGTTTCCCTGAGAACCAGGCACGTATTTTTGAGACAGTCCCTGGTGTTGCAAATGCGGGCTGCCTAGATGTATCCTGTGGTTCTTGAGACCAAACTCAGGTCTTTTCACTTGCAATGCAAGTGCTCCACCAACTGAGCCCCTGCTAAAAAGCTGAGCTGGCACTATAAAAAAAATTCCAAGCCTTTTTAGGGAATCTTAATTAATTCAATAAAAATAAAAGACAGAGGCATACATTTAATCAAAACCACTACTATGAGTTGCAATGAATATATTCAGTGTTTCTCTTGAAAGAAAATATATATCAGAGAATAAGAGTCCTCGCTCACTGTGCTTACAGTGCAGTTAAGCAACATTCTGAAAGTCTTTGTTTTGGGAGTTTTTTTACCAACTCAATAGGATATGCGGCATCATGTTAAATCCTTGAACCCTATCACAGCTTACGCCCACAAATAGTATTGAGATAGGTGACTGTCCCTCCTCAAAAGGAAATGCCTGCCAACCTAGACTCACAAACGATTTAAGAAACAAAAATTAAAAAAGCAATAGTTGTTGTTTATGGCCAACAATGAGGGAACAAGATTGTGGGTAAAGTATTACTTCAAACAACCTTGCAAAATGCCACATAGTGTTGAAGAAAGGTTTACTGCTCTCACATGCTGCTTCTCTGCAGCGGGGAATGCATGCTGACAGTACCTTCTTTTCAGCATTTACCATCTCATGTGAGCCAGCGGTGTGGAAGGCACCCATGCCTGGAGTATTCAACAGTGATCTGAATACACCAGGGCTCATAAGCCCCATTGTTAACAGAGCAAGAGCTGACAGCTTGCACAGTGGAAAAGGCAAGAAGTGAAATAAAACAGATGTCAAGGAAAAAAATCCCTCTACTTGTTTGAGCATAACTAGTACGCCGAGGAATCAACTGCCAAAAAGAATATATCTCTATTTCCTACTAACTCCTGAGGGGGTTGGGATAATAGATTTTGGTATTATTCCCCTCCCCAAAGAAAACCATCCCATATATTAGTCCAAATTGTCCAAACTCAAGACAAATAACATAATCATTGTCTATAACATCCTCATTCTAATAAGATGTAATTCTTTCTTAATGGCATTGTCTATAACATTTGGAGAACAATATCCTTCCAGGAAGTTACAGTAATGAGAGAAAAATTGGGGTGCTGTTCCAGTCCCTAGCACATACATGCCCACTGTTGATATAAAACACTCTCCTAAGGGGTGTTTGAATGCTCCATCAAAAATGACACATTAACCACACAAATAAGATTCTAATTGTATTTTATCCTCACCAAGCTCAAGACAAGGTGCTCTGCAAGAAGCTATTATTGCATGAATTCTGATATAGGATTACCAAAGAAACTGGAGATGATAAACTTTGTTGGGACTTAGAAATGAGCGTAATACAATCAAATTTCTAAAACCAACTTGGAATTAGAGATGATAATAAAGGATTCTTCAAGCCAGTAAATCATCACTATTGAACTTTCATCTTCAATTAACCTGTGGTTTCCCCCTGGGCCCTAATCAGAGCAGGTTCTTCCATGTCATCACACCCAGTCCTATACAGATGGGCTGCACCTGTCATGGGCAAGCTTTGACTGAGGCATCTGCAAGGTGGAAGTACTTTATCACTACCTTGAATTTCTTCATAGCTTTTTTGAGCAGGAAACCCCAAATTTTTGATTTCTTCATTCTTGTCTCCATAAATTATATGTCTTGTCCACCTCTTAGTCTATGTATGAAGTAAATGAAAAATAAAATTAAAAAGCAGCCATCTAGCTCATTTTATAAGCTTCAAACTTTCCAACTGTGTTTGGAGCTGTTCAAATTTAGGCTTGATGACTTTCTTGAAAGTCAACCCAACTGCAGTGGCATGCACACAAGGCCTTGTGAATTTCACTCCATAGACATACTGGATAAAAGTCAGTGGGTCACTTTATTAACATGAAACATCTATTGAGCAGCAACATTTCAGAACAATGTAAGACAGATATGAACGTACTATTTTAGTATATTTCAATACAACTATTTTTTCATACTTTTTTCCATATTGTGGGATAATCTTGACATTGCAACTGAGAGAACTCAAGAGCCATAGAGATGACATACCAGGAAATTAACTCGTTCATTCAAGACTCAGTAAATGTGTGCTTTTCTTTTATTATGTGTACAATTGAGGGGATGAAAATATAAACAATGTGAAAAAAATGAGCTCAAAGTCTATATTAAAATAATAATAATCTACCAGGGAGAAGAGATGGGGGAGGAACAATGAGAGAGCAAGACTTCCAGACAGAACTGGAACATCTGCCAAATGTCCAAATGCATAGGTATGGCAGTGAGAAATGAGGGACCGTACATGCTTAATCAGAGCAAAAAGATACAGGTTTTAGATGTGGAACAATAATAATCATCTACTGCTGTATCTATAGGCTGCTCACTCTGGTGGCTTAGATTAGCCGGGTAGTAGGCTAAACACCATAAAATTATACTATTTCAGGTTATATAGTTTTGACACAAATGCAAACAGACTAATTGAAGCATTCAATACCACACAGACAAAATTGGACACAATGATGTAGTTACTATGGCATATAAAAGCCTGGAGATGAGAAATAAATCAAATGTGGTTTTAGAAAAATTGTTGAGTTGTCTGGGTAACACACACACCATGCATATACACATACATCGTATACATACACATATATATGTATACATGTATATCATCCACACAGATACACACTACACACACACACACATATATAATATACACACACATACACATATACATTCATACACATACAGGCACAGAGACATATATCACACAATACACATATATCATTCACACACACATATACACATATATATACACACATGCACACAACACACATACATATATTGTACACACATAAATGTACATGTACATCACACCTACACATTCAAATACATTCAGAAATAGATGCACATATATATCCATAATTTAAGTCATTGCCTTAAATTATACTCCAGAAGAAATTTTGAATAGATCAAATACTAAGTTTAGTAAAATAAAACTCTGAAAAGATTAAATAAAGTTACCTGTAAATATTTATCTATTAAACAGAGCAGTGTTCTTAAAGGTCAAACAGAACGAGGAAATGTAAAAAGCTAAGAAATATAGTATACTACAATATGAATAATAATACTCAAAAAACAGAAATTGAAAATAAAATATTTGCAATTTGCATGCAAAAAATAAACTTTTAAATATATGTGTTTTATATATATATTATATATATAATATATATATATAAAATGAGAGAACTAAGCATTGCATAGGGTTAGTTGGCATATACTACAAACTACAGTAACATAGTGAGATGCTATTTCAAGTCATTGTACTGGATGCTGTGGTGTGCTTCCAGGTGAGAACTGAAATGCACAGTTCTCTTAACTGTTTATTTAGTTGTTGGCAGCTGACAGTTATCGGCTGAGCCTCTCTTTAGAAATTACCACTCGCTGAGAAGAGCCACCTTGCCTAGGGTCACACTCCTACCCTGGAACAGTCTATATCTGATGATTGGTCCTTTGCTCTGACATCTCTCACAATGGTGGGGTCAATATCAAGGGCTGTTCCACCTCTGACACCCCAGGGAAGTGGCTCAGCCATGCTGCAATCCAGCTGGTCCTCTCCTGAGTTCTGCCACTCACAGCCCTCATCACTTGTGCTGTTTCTCACACTGTGCTTTTAAAAGCATCCAGAGAACATGTCTCAGAATTAGCTTCCTAGAAATCCTTACCTACCACAGTGGATCTGAGCAGCAAAAGAGCTGGACTTCAGTAAAGGCTCCCAGGACAGTGGTTCTCAAACTTCTCAATGCTGAAACCCTTTAATATAGTTCCTCATATTGTGGTGACCCCAACCATAAAATTATTGCTACTTCATAATTGTAATTTTTCTACTACTATGAATCATAACGTAATTATTTTTGGAGATACAGGTTTGCCAAAGGGGTTGTGAGCCACTTCTCTAGTGTTTGGCCAATCTTTTCTTTCAGACCAGCACTCATTCTAACCTTTGGCTAGCTATGGCTACTGTAATACATAATACATAATATATATGAATACATAATAAAATATGAATAAAACTAAGGAAAGAAACAAATTACAACATAAATAAATGGAAGCCTTGGGAACCACTAAATGTCAACTATTCAGTTAATTAGATAACCATGCCCAGTTCAAGCAGACACCCAGCAGTAGCTAATAGAATGATTACTTTGCTTTCATGGTCCAACTTTAAAGCTCAGGACAAATGCTACACTAGACCCAATAGTCACCTTTCAGATTGGACTTCTAGGTACACCAATCTCTCTTGTTTCAAGTCAACTATTGTATTTTATTCTGTCATTAGCACTTCTTCTTAAAATAGAAGACAGACAGACAGACTGATGAGAGCAGAAGTGAAGGTAATGAACCCTGCCATCTAGAGCTACCTACTCCTGGCCTCAGGATCTGCAAAGACCCCAGCACCACAGCTTCCATGCACTCTAATAAAATGGCAGTGGCTAACGGCTAATAATACTGATATGGCTCAACTTTAATTTTTAATTTTTCTAAATTTTCCTATGTTGATATATATTCCTATATTTCCATGTATAGTTAGATAAACACACACACTCTTGTAGCGGATAGCTGTTCCAGCCTTGACCTGGAAGTACTACCCCTAGTGAGGCTTCTGGTAACTGCCACGCCTACCTACGACCTGCCCCTGGGGCAGGGCCAAGATGGGAGCCCTTAAGACCAAAGATCGGGATGTGCTGGGTCTCTTGGTTCCTTGTGATCCTGGATGCTGGATGGTAGACTGAGCAGAGTTCTGTAGAGAGCATTGCTGGACTGCACTCCATCTCTCCTGGATCCTGTAACCAACCCCTTTACTGGCTGTAAGTTACCCCCAAATAAACCTCCTTTTTAACTACATGGAGTTGCCTTGCTAATCCCCACTTTACACTCTTGTTACTTTTATTCTCAAAATAATGGTTTGAATCTATTTATTTATAGAATTTTAAATGGTGAAATATGGCAAAATATTTATAATTTTCTTTAGAAAGGAACGTATTTGACATCCTAGCTGACATATACTTGCTCAGCAATGTTCAAAGCTGCCCTCACTGCAATAGTCAGGAAATGGAAACAAACTAAATTTCCTTTAACTGATGAATGGACAATGAAATTGTGATACACATGCACAGTGGAGTACTACTCAGTTGTGAAGAAAAATGAAATAATGAAGTTTGCAGGTAAATGGATAGACCTAGAAAAGATTATATTAAATAACACCAAGAATGTTTGGTAAAGCCTCAGGACTCATTGTTTTATATTTACCTAAGATTATACACAATACAAGTAAGTGTATGTATACACTCCCCACCTCACCTCCACACACTTGGGCTAGAACCACAGACTATCAAAAACTCTAGTAGTAGGCATGAGAAACCACATTTTGAATGATTGGTTATTGCCATAGCCCTTGGCTGTCTTTCGGCAATTGAGGGTGGGTCCCTATTGCTAAAGCATCTTAGGATACAAGACTCAGATGTTTCCAGATGGATCTTACCTGTAAGCCTCGTTCCTACAGTCTAGCTTCCCTGATTCCAGAAAATACTGTGTATACTTCCTAGGGAGGGAAGCAATAAACAGTCCTGCCTGCTGTGGCACCGTGAGCCATTACAATTAGCAGCATGGCAAGATGTGTAGAAAGGTACAGTAAGTGGCACTCACATGTTGGTGGCACTTAAGGACTTAAGGCCACTCAACAGGAGGTAAATCATGCCGGTACTAGAAACCTAGCCAGCTTTCTGGGACTAGTGAGGTCATGACTTGAGAAAAGAATCTACTACAGCCACCTTGCCAGAGTGGTATAATTTCTTACTGTATTTTAAATCTTATCCTTATGCTCACTGATAAGTATAGGCACCATCTCTCATCAAAGAAACCACTCTATAGCAAATGGAGAGCAGCACAGAAAACTACAGTTGCATACAATACAGAGATCAACAGTGGGAGCCTAGCCCCAAGGGATATATCTACATCACATGTATCTATGACATATCATATCACCTGTATCTATGACTCAGGATGGAATATCAGGGAAGACCGTAAAGAAAGACTGTAAGAGCCTAATTACCAGGAAATCTGCTGTGAAACAGTCTCTCCCAGAAATAGGTACATAAACGAGACTGGAACGATGGCAAAATCGCAGACATGTTAGCATGGAAAGGGGAAATTCTCACAGGGATCCACCTTAAAAAAAGAACTGCTGTGAGACAGAGAATTAGCCTCCCCCAGGTGAGCTCCCTTAATGGTTGTCCATCGTAGAATGGTAAGCCCTAAAATCATATATGCACAAAGAACAAAAATGAACCCAGGAGGTTGTATTTATATATATCTGTGCATACATACTCCTATGCTCGCTCACACACACACACACACACACACACACACACACACACACACACACACACACACACTTAGCAATAATAATCAAAGAAAAAGAGGCTCTCAGCCTGAGAGTGGGATCTAGTGAGAGTGGTTTGAGGGAGGGTAGCTGGGAGGGGCTGGAGGAGGAAAGAGGAGGCAAAGTGATGTAATTCTGTTTTAATTAAAAACATTAGAATATCTTAAGATGAAATTCGCAATTTTAAAAAGTTAGGAAAAATTTTTAGAATCTGAGCTTGAGAAAAGACTTAAAGTGATGAGTACAGTTTTACTTATTAAATCAGTAAGAGGCTGAAAAGGACAGTAAAATGTAATCCAGTAATGGTAAGATGGGAAATATTATGAAGTGGTAATGGATCAAGAATTTCTATTAAAATTTTGACAAAAGGAATAAAGAATAAAAAATTAAATAGATAAATCCATTGTCTTAACTTTTTTATAAATAACCACCCATTGAAAATTTCTCAAGAAAACAATAGTTCTAGATAACAGCTACAGAAAATAACATTCGTATTGGAAAAATAGAAACATTTCACAATATATATGTTTATATAAGCGTACAGAAATCTTTGTCCCTAATGTTCTTAGTAAATAGTTTTAACAATATGTATCAAGATACATGTGAGGGGAGGGCTCAATCAGACAGAAATAACTGGCAGACAAAAGATTAGAATAAAAGCCTGGATATTAACAATGGCTTCCTCCTAGTGGCCAGGTTGTGTTTGCTTTTACAATATTTATACTTAGGGACTCCTCAATTTTTTACTCTAGGCATATAGCCTTTAACAAAAAAGTTATAAATAAAAATATTTAAAGAACAAATAGCTACTTTAAAAATCCAAGCTTCCCATGGAACCTTTCATTAAGTATTATTAAACTAACAAAGGCATTTTGTGGTCATCAGCCCACTAGACTGTTAATCAAAACATCTGGATTTTCAAGCAGGCTCTGACAGCTTCTAGCCACATGCCTTTGTTCTCACCTGTTTACCGAGTATTTGATAATAAGGAAATTTACTTAATTCCTCCAAGCTTCGGTTTCACATCTTTAAAAAGATTCTAATGAGTATTTCACAGCACTGTTGTAGAGATTAAATAACGTTAAAGGGGGAAGATCCGGGCAACATCCCTGACACCCTCTAGGTATTCCCTCCATGTTTAGTGAAGTTGAAACAGCTGGCTCGTTCCACCATTGGAAATCACATTTTTTTTAACAGCCTCAATTCTCAGTTCTGGGTCACAGTTTCCTACTCAGACCAAAGAGTGTCTTAAAAATATCTGCACCTCTGGGCAGTAACCCACTGAACAGAGCAGTGCAGCCAGCGCATCCCATCCTGCCTTTGAAACCTTCTCCTTTATATTTCCATCCATTCTTCTCTTTCTTTTAGCCATTTCATTGTTGTTTATTTGCTTGACTCTACTCAGAAAATGAGTATTCAGATCAAATTAATTCCCCAAGACCTGTCTTTGCCTTGATTTATATACTTGTTAACAGCAAGCTTTGATTATTATACATTTGATATGCTATCATTGAGTGGAATGAATTAATATAATTATTTTTACTCAAAGATGAGGACTACAAAAATAAAAAATTAAAAAGGAGGGACATCTGTATTCATTCCTGCAGAATGATGGACATGTTCGACATGGTAGTTGCAAAGGACTGCAAAGCAGAAATTAATCCCACTCCTGTGGAGTTCTGAGGATGTTCAGGGCAGCAGATCTCATTTAGAACCCTCCTTTGCCATCTATTAAGAAGTGAGCATGGCAGAGCTGGCCATGGGGGAGGCTTTTTGATTCTCAATTCCTCTGAACATTGTCAGTGTTTAATCAATAGCTAGTCCGGGCATCATTAAACATGTGCTCAGTTCAAGGTCCTCTGGATGGGGATGGTTGAAGGAATTTTTCAGTCTTGCTGTAAAGTGAAAAAAGGTGCCTACATTCAGGTTAGCCTGCTCAAAAGAGACACGATTTTAAACCATAGTGCATTAAATGAGACCTGTTTTAATGGGTCATGTGGAATATCAATTATTCTTGATCTCATAATTTTTGCTTCTGTTGCAGGGTGTATCCTGCAGAATTTGAGTCTGCATGTACTAATTTATGCTTGCTACAAGGAGAAGAGTTAGCAAATATGTCAGTCATGCAGTGCAGCAAGCAAGCTCCTCTTAAATTTTGTAGTTCAATGATTCCATACAAGTTTAAACTCTTTGTACCTTGGGCTTAATCAAGGGTGTAACGAAGGCAGGACAGTCTGTCTCAACATTTGGAGTGCAGGTAAGAAGCCAACTACAGATTTTTCCTTCTGCATTTTAATCCATTGTTCTCTACCTGTGTGATACAGTGCTTAGCAAGCCAAATTTTCAAATCAGGAAATGAAGAAAAAAATGTCTTTTACTACAGGGTCTCATGGAAGTTATAATGAGAAATGAGGATCATTAAATCATTTTCTTTTATAAATAAGACCAGGTTGAAATTACTGTTACCTGACTTTAGTTTTAAAATGCAAGTTTTAGGAATCAGAGCCTTCTCCATAGAGAAAAAAAGGGCCAATTAATTAGGCTTAGTATAAAAATTAATTTGCATTATTTTTACTGAATCCAGGAAAAATGTTAAAATCTTACCACCCCAATATATAATATAGAAAATGTTGGAGGCAGAAAGTCAGTCAAATCATTCCCTTTCAATTATTAAAAATTTGAATCATGTATTGTATTAACTTCTAAAAGAAATTAATATGGGCCCTAGGATACTGCAGAGCAAGCCCAGCAAATCACAACTGTGCTATTGGGTTATAATCTATGAATTTCATTCTGTAGAGACCAATCTGATAAAAATTTCTGGTAAAGCTGGAACCATGTTATATGAAAGCTTCAAATTTCACAATACCAACCAAGAGTAAATTCTGAAATGCCCTTGTGTTCTTTTACAAATCATGAAATTATTACTAAATGAAAGAGCAAAGGTTTATGACTTGATGTAAACCTCATGTACTTAGAGTGTTTATCCAAAAGATTATGTAGACTCAGCTAAATTGAACTCTACTATTTTATGAAAACGTCAACTATAATATTTTATAGCCTATGCTGGTTTAGTAAACTAGCCACCGTAGCTTCTCCTCTAAGACTCATGACTTCAGCTAGCCCTGGCTGGTTGGCTAGGTTTCCAGTATTAGGCAAGATTTACCTCTTGATGGGTGGGTGTCTTAGGGTTTCTATTGCTATGAAAAGACACCACGATCACAGCAACTCTTATAAAGGAAAACATTTAAGTGGGTGGTATACAGTTCAGAGGTTCAGTCCATTTTCATCATGGTGGCACATGGCAATGGACAGACAAACGTGGTACTAGAGAAGGAGCTGAGAGTCCTACATCTTGTGCAGGCAACAGAAAGCAAACTGAGATCTCAAAGCCTCCATAGTGACACACTTCCTCCAACAAGGCCATCCATATCTACTCCAACAAAGTCACACCTTGTTGTCCTTTTTTTGTAAATTGTTGCTGCCTTTTAAGCCACAGCTGTCCTAATCAGCAACTGCAACTCCATACCAGCAGTGGTTGTGCTGCAGGAGCCACAGACTGAAGGAACAAAATTCCCTCAGGCACCGACTCTTTCAAAGCTAGGAAGGGAAGTAACTAAATCTCTGTCCCTGTAAAGAACTCAAGATTCAAAGGTTAAGGTGGAATTCTGCACTTCAGAGAATCTGAAGAGCAAGTTGTTCACCTCCTCTCCTTGCTTGCATCTTCCAAAAAGCCCTCATGCTTCTCCTGACCCCTCCTTAAAAACCCTTCTCACCTGGCTCCTCCCTACCACTTTCTGTCAGCTAATTGCTGACTCAGCCTCCTGACCACAGGTGAATTTTATTTAATCCAACACATCTTTGCACCATTAAACAAATGTTCCAGAGCATAAACAAAAGCAACACATCTTAAAATAATATTCTACAACAACACTTCCTAGCAGTGCCACTTATGCGCATATGAAGAAAAATTACATTCCAACTACCACATTCCACTCCCTGGCCCCCATATAATACCATAATGCAAAATGCATTCATCCAACTTCAAAAGTCCCCATAGTCTATCACAGTCTCAACAATGATTGGAAGTCCAAAGTTCTCTGGGTCCAGCACTGGCATTCCCTGACAGGCTCTACACATGGGCCATGGCATGGGCTCTGGAGACCCTGTTGTCCATTGGCATGTTCAAGGAGCCCAAAAGGGTCGAGGCCAACCCAGCAGCCATCAGCCTCCATCCAGCGACAATACAGCCTGGGCTAGGGACTGCCCGGCCAGTCAAGGGCC
>CABHPR010131897.1:13459-41925 GCA_902168415.1 Peromyscus melanophrys
AAGCTTCACCTTATAAAATACTTTGTGAGCTACTAATAGCGATTAAGTAAGGGTGAAATGGTTAATAAAACATATATAAACAAAGAAAGTAATTAAACCGTCCTATACCAAGTGCTATGTTATTAATATAATAATTACTTTAAGCAGGGACCTGAGATAAAACCAGAAAGTATCATTATGTCAGGTGAAGATCACAACTCACTGAAAAATGAAAACACTATTACTCAAACTATTTCAGTGAAAACAAAGAACATTAGTAATCATACCAGGAAGGGTGTTCGTAAAACTCTATTCCTTTCTTTTCACTTACAAAAGTAGCATTTACTTATTTCAGGAAATTCATGATCTCAAAATCATGTAAATGAAGAGATGAATGGTCATTTTATTGCTCCAAAATTACATTTAAGCACATTTTGTGGCAGGATAAATATGCTGTAACCTATATTAAATATGTGCAGTCTCAAGTGCATGTGGGTAACTTCAAGTTCTTTGAAATATAATCTAGTATAATTTTGTCACTGACTGGGTTTTAGTTTTGAACTTATTTCTAACTACAGTTCTACACAGATCACGGTATCTAGTAATTACTGTGGGTTAACTTACCCCCTCATTTTAGTCTGGTGTCATACTTGTTGTATAAGTAATAAATAACAAATTTATACTTCACCAAATATGCCAAAATTATACATTATAGAAATAATCACATATGTGCAGAATCAAGTTGTGCTTGTAAACATTAATTTCTACATTTCTTTCACCATCCTTGTCTATCTTTTAATAGAAAAAATGCCTTTTATATTCCAGAAGATAGAATTGAACTCGAATGCCGGCAGCTTCTATAGACATTTTTTACAATAGAAACATCTTTCTCCTCTGCCCCTTGCATGGGCAGGTCGATTTTCATTGAAAATGGCTTCAAGCTGGCTCTAATATTTACTCACTTATGCAGGTGCGTCCGTCAGCATGGCGTCTGTACCCTGTATCACACACACAGTGGAAGGTGCCCAGAGTGTTAATACAGCGCTGCTGGCAGCCCCCATTCACCACCGCACATTCATCGATGTCTAGAGGAGGAAGACAGATGGCCAGGATTACAATGTCATTCCAATGTCAACTTCAGAGCAGTGGTACAAATACTTCTTTGATACACAGTATGTGTTATATTGTACAAAAGCACCATCTCTGTTACCACAAATCTATGCTTGTTTGATCCATTTTGCTCCACACTATGTAAACAAGAAAATATAGATGGAAAGGTTATTGAGTTTTTGGTTTGTTTGTTTGGTATTTTTGTTTTTTTAGAACAGCAACCATGAACATTGTGATTGTCTCACAATTTACTGTTCCTCACGCACTGGCTAATTAGACAGATCTGAGATAAAGATATTTCCTTGGGGAAAGAAAACTGGAGGAGAGAATTACAATGAGCTACTCTCTCAGGAGCAGCACACACTAGTAGGTAAACACCTATTCTTGGTCTGACAGCACTGAATAAAGGCAGTAATGGAGTTAAGACCTTGAGTCTCCTTCTCATGTGCTACAGTAGACATCAGAGCAAAGACAGATGACTCAAAAGAAACCACGGCTTAGTGTTCTCAGAAAAACATCAATACGTTGGTCCCACTAATTTAGCTTCTTGTTCAAGTGGCTATTTCCTGAAACACTGTCTTTGTATAAGAGATTGGTTATTAACTTTTAGAATAAAATGGAAAACAGTCAAGAAAAATCTACAATTACCTGTTTTATTATCAGTAATAAATACTACCAGGATTCACAAATACAATATTGATTCCTCACTGAAAAATTATTTCATTTCCCAGTGCTTACACTTCCTTGTGCCTCATGCAATAGCTACTTACGTATTTAAAATTACAAGAAAACAAATTTTAGGCTGTTCATGAATTAGAAACAAAATTCTAAACTTTCTTATTTGGAGTTTTTATAAGTGAAAATGAGGGCTGAGTGTGCTAGTAAGTGCCTGTAATCCCAGAGGTCTGGATTTCAAAGCCAGAGAAACCTAAATTCCGGGTTAGTCTAGGCTATGTAACTGGGAGGCGAGAAAGGAGCGAGTAGGGAGGGAGGGGAACATCTTTCTGCAAGTTTCACAGTAACAGTCATCTCCTGGCTTGGGGTGTGGATTTCAGGGGATAGTTAGATTCTTACTGCCCTTAAACTCAAACCTTCTGGAAAAGATATTTCATGTGAACAGTCTTTGCTAAAATATGAGTCACCCACTGGAAAGTTCATGTGTCCATAAGGAACACAAAAAGCTGCTACGACAATGACTATCACTGCATATTTCCATGTCAAAATCTCAGGATTGGGAAGGAATATTTGACTAAAGGTAGCTAAAGGGTTTGCGTTTACCAGGAATTGATTTTGTCTTTTCTCAAATGAAAGTGACAGTATATTTTCCACAAATTTGTCATATCTTTTGAAAAATAAAATATTCTGGATGAAGTCCTAATATTTTGAAAGTAAATTTTATTTCAGAGATAAGAATTACTGATGTGTCAAAATGCAAGACTTTTTATTACATTCTGAGTCTGTGGTAACCTGACCTATAGATCTTTTTCATATAAAATAATGTTAAAGCAGAATTCTCTAGTTGTTGCCTATTCTTTGTGCAGGGATTTAATACCTTTCCAGGTTACGTTTTTATCTTTCTGTCTTTGGGGCATTATTCTGCAGAGTTCAGATGTAATTCTGAATCTTAACTGTCAACCTCTAGATTAGACATACTTCCAAGATCTTTCATTTTGGACATATAAATAAAACTCTTAAATCCCAAGCATATTATACTTTACATGATAAATGACATTACAACTATCATGAATCATACAGTAACATTTTATATATGTGTATATATAAATTGAAAAGGGTCTTAAAATATGTAAAAAGACCCTTTTTCTTCTGAGGAGGACAGATAGGTGTATTCTATGATGGAACAGGCCTTCTATTGATGGGGTAGGGTGTTAGACAATTTTTTAAAGCTTTATATTTTATTTTATGTGTATGTGTATTGCCTGCTTGTATGTCTGTGGATCATGGGCATGCAGTGTCCACAGAAGAAAGCTTCACATCCACTGGAACTGGAATTACAGATGTTTGTGAGCCTCCATGTGGGTGCTAGGATCAGAACCCCAGTCCTCTGCTGGAGCAGCCAGTGCTCTTAACTGCTGAGCCATCTCTACATCCCCTAGACAAAATTGTTTAACCATATCTCTAGGGCTCAAGTTTGTTATAAGACAGAAAGCCACATAGATGCTACTTGTGTATGAAAAACATAACTTTAACATAAAGTTTATTCTGATAACTGCCCCCCATGACTTACTCACAAAGTTTTAATATTTTCTCATCAAAGACACAGAGTTCATAAAAAAATTAAAAATCACTGACTATGCTCTCAAGATATAATGGGTAAAGTCTTGACAATGAGCTTTCTATACATAATCTTTGATATGTTTATATTCTTAGTCTACCTTCAACTATGCGCTCTGCTGCACACACACACTCACACACACACACACACACACACACACACACCCAAATGGCCTTTGTTCTTTGAGTCATATAGTCTTGAGAAAGCATATTCTACTGCTGGCACTGATCAGGGCATTATACTTGCTTGCTGGAGACTGCTTCCTCATCTATAAAACAGGCTGATAAAGGGGTTCATGTGTACCATGCTATGATTTATTTATTCATTTTATCTTGTTCATGCATGACATCCTGAAATAGAGGCTAATTCTTGATATCACATGTACATACTAAACAACAGGTCATTTTGTGTCATTAACTAGTAGAGTTAACAACATATGATCATGAAGTAACACTATGGGACAGGAGAAGAGAGCAATGGAATTCAGAGGGGGAACTGTTTGGCTTACCATGAGAAGTGGGGGATAAAATGAGAACTGCCTGGAAGTGATGGGCATTCAAAGTCACAGCAAATGCAATGGATACATTTAGATCTGTCGGGCTGGACAACATGCTTTGAAAATGAAATAAAGCTGAAAAATAAACCCCAAACTTCCTTTCATTAGTTGGATAGTAATGTGTTCCTTCTCTTGATTCACCACATAGTCTTGGGCAGGTTGGAACATAGCAGCCCAAGTTCACACGGCAGAAAAGCAAACCTATTAAAATTTAAAAACTCGATCATTTGTGAAGTGCCATCAAACACTAAGATATTGGTTTGACTTTTTCCTTTATTATCCTCTTTTAGAAGATAGCAACTTTGCTGGTTGTTCTGACATTGTGAAATCAATAGTTCTCAAACCTGAATGCATATTAGAACCGCTTGGCACGCATTTAAAAATGCCAGTGCCAAGGTTCCACTTGAGTATGATTTAATCAGTCTCCTTATTAGGTCTGGGAAAGAAAACGGTGTTAGAAAGCATCCTGAGGGGTTCTAATGTGCAGCCTGAGCCAGGATCACCTGGTGTAGTTAAAGCTTTAATTACCCAGAGACATTGTTAAAGGTAGAAGCTGATTCTCTGCCTCTGGGGCTTCCAGTTGAGATTCTGTGTACACAGCTAGACCCAAGGTGATCTGGATACAGTTGGCATGGGGATCAGAAGGAGCAAGCATACAGGTAATCCTGTTCAACCATGTATGCCAGGAGGATCATTGGTGTGACGATCTGACTCAATCGCACAGTAGTTTAAGCAAGTTGACCAAATCAGTCCAAATATGTAAATCAGTACACCAATCAAATTATAAGCATATGGATGTGTGTATGCATGTATATTTACATTATAGACACATACTACAATAATGGGAATTGTCTAACATTTTTTTACTATGAAACCTACAAAAATTGACTTCTAAAATTGTCCATAATAGTCACTCTAATAATAATATCAAGAAAAATGTCAGTGTCGTTTCTCATGAAATCCAATCTGCTTCTGTAAAATATGAAGGAAACCTTAGATCTTTTCTACTAGAGTGTGTCTGATTTAGGATGAATCTGAGCTGAGCTGTCATGATGCTAGGCACTCATGCTGAGGCTACCACACGTGATTTTCCTTCCCTCCAGACTCTGCCCAACAGAGTTAAAAACCAGAAATGTCAATATTACATTAAAATGTTATTATCAAGTGTACTTCATGTGAAGAAACAATTTCTCACAAAATTCTCTGAGTTCTGTTCTCACATCAGATGCCTACAAAAAGCCTTGCCCTTAGAATTGGAACTCCAGGACACTGCTGGGAACAATGATGAAGTCATTAGAAAATTTTTCAGTATTATCACTGTGATATGGACCCTGGATATCATACTGTAAGAGACTGTCAAAAACAATCAACTATGTCTGTTGTTTTTCCTTTTAATATCCTTTCTGCTGGATTTACCCTCCAAACTATTTCCCCAGATGGTCACAGAATATAATAGCTTAAAAGAATTCACATTATTATCAAATGTGCTTTGCACATAAAAGCTCTCTGAGAGAACAATGACCCACTTTTGTTACTGTACAATCGAAATTGCCTCATGTCATTTTTTTGTTTAGATTTTGTGACCATTTTCCTGAGAATCAAAGTAAAACAAATCATTCCTCCATTTGCCCCATAGTACACTATTTTCAGAAACTTGTTGATTGAATATAAGCAGTGGTGGCATTGGTGAGGGAAAGATGCCTTCCCCCCTCTACTCCTTGCTATGTGCTGTACAAGAGAGAGAGAGTTGGCCCAGGGTCATGAGAGTTAGAGGGCTAGCCTTGCCCCCCACTAGCTGCAGCACACAGGAGAGCAGATCCTGAACCTTTCCTGGATAGCACACTAGAGCTGACCCCGTTGAATGGGTTGCTGGTGAGCTG
Source organism: Peromyscus melanophrys (assembly GCA_902168415.1). Lineage (NCBI taxonomy): Eukaryota > Metazoa > Chordata > Mammalia > Rodentia > Cricetidae > Peromyscus > Peromyscus melanophrys. Next base: position 19,278 of record CABHPR010131897.1, read on the forward strand.
GACCTGAGGACGTGAGAGCAAGAGAGCTGACATTTCCACCCACCCCCACACATTACGTATACCCCTTGCAGCAGTCGGGAGAGAGAGTCCTGCACTTCGCAAAATAGTAGACCTGACCTGGGTGGTGTGAATGTGAGTAGGCTGGATCTGGGGACCTGAGGACCATAGAACTGGCCCTGCCTCTTGTGTCAGGAGCTTTGTGCTAGGTAGCTGAGGCAGTGCTGGGTAGTGAGGATGAGGGAAATTTGGTGGATGGGCTGACCAACCCAGCTACCACCCAGGCCCAGGACCAGGGCTATGAGTTGGCCCACCCCAACATCCATGGCATCTATAAACTGTTGGAGCATGTGAAGGGGACGGACCTACAGATCCCAAACAGCAGGATCTCAGTGACACAGGACAAACACAGGATATTCAAGAGAAGCCCCAGTGAAATACCATCGTCTATAGTGTAGCAGAAGCCAGACCAGTAACTCATGGCATTGAGCACTAACAAGTAAAGATGAATGGACTAAAGGGTCAACTGTGTGACTCAGTGGTCCACACTATAGCTTCCACGATAAGATTCTTCTTGGGTTTGTTTGTTTGTTTGTTTGTTTTTTCTTTAATTTATTTTTTTGGAGGGGGTTGCATGGGCAGAGGGCAGAAGTAAGAGGATGGAGAGTTAAGTAGGCTCGGGATGCATGATGTGAAATCTACAGAGAATCAATAAAAGTTGAGAAAAAAACAAGGTATTAAAATGAAAAGATAAAAAGCAGTGCTGGGGCAGAAGAGATGGCTCAGTAGTTAAGGGCTCTTGTGGCTCTCACAGAGACGGGAATTTGGTTCTCAGCACCCATAGAGGGTGGCTCACGATAGCCTGTAACCCCAGTTCCAGAGAATCCGGCCTCCAGCACCCCTCATACATGATATACACTCACAGACACACAGACACATAAATAAATATACAACTTTTTTTTTTATCTAAAACAAAAATAAGTGTCATCTTTAATCTGCACACTGCTTTCTAGAAATGTTGGAAATGGATAGTGAAGGGGGATGTTTTCCACTGGCCTCATTGCTACTAAGTGGTAATCACTCCACATAGTAAAAGGGCTTTTGTTTGTAATTCTTTAGTGTGTGATAGGATGAACTAGAAGGCAACTTTATGTTGGACACAATCCGTGAGTTTTCTAGGATTCAATGAATCAATGAATGAATGAATGCTTGGAGTAATTCATGTCATTAACTATTCCTTGCCACCTGTATTCACCAATGGATTTTGAAGAACTGGACCCATTGTCTCTGTTTCTTCTTTTCATCCTTGCAAGAGATTTTAAAAATTATTAATATTAGGCTGTGTATGTGCAGGTGCACGTCACAACACATGTGGAGGTCAGAGCACACTTGTGCAGCTGGTTCTCTGCATCTACCCCTATATAGATTCAAGAGACCAAAAACAGTTTAGCAGCGTTGCCTGGTAGGACCTTTACCCACTGGGCCATCTCTCCAGCCAAGATACTTGCTTCATTTTATTCACAAGTATCTTTAAAAACCTAGGGAACACTTTTGGGCTTATATCCAAAGGACTTTACATCTCAATACAGAAATACTTGCTGATCCATGTGTTGTGAAATATTATTTTAACTAGGCAAAGATGTGTTACATTTGTTTATGCTGTGGAATATTACTTTGACTGTGTAAAGGTTTGTTACATTTGTTTTTGCTGCATTTGTTTAATTATGAAAAGAGGTGTTGCTGTTTCACCTTGCCTGCCCAAGGCACCTGATTGGCCTAATAAAAAGCTGAATGGCCAACAGCTAGGCAGGAAAGGGATAGGCTGGGCTGGTGGGTAGAGAGAATAAGTACAAGGAAGAATTTAGGTTTGGGAGAAGAGAGAGGAGAGAGAGAATGAGGGAGAAAGAAAGAGAGATGCCTGGGGCCAGCCAGGCAGCCACCAGCCAGCAGACACAAAGTAGGACATACAGAATGAAAGATAAAACGCCCAGAGGCAAGATGTAGATGAAGAGAAACAGGTTAAGTTACAAGAGCTAGCAAGAAATGAACCTAAGCTAGGCTGAACATTCATAACTACTAAGTTTCCAGGTCATGATTTGGGAGCTGGTTGGTGGCCCAAAAGAAAAAGCCTGGTACATCCATATTCTGCTCTGTTCATAATAGTCAGAAAATGAAAACAGCCTAGATGTCAAACAACAGATGAATGTCTAATGAAATCATGATACATTTATACAATGGAATATTATTCAGCTGTTAAGAAAAATGAAATTCATAAGTGAATGGATAGAGCTAGGAACAACTATGAGTGAGGTAAACCGAGACCCCCAAAAAATAAATAGTGCTTGTTTTCTTATATGTGGATGTCAGCCTTTAAGCTTTAGATACATGTGTTTCATTTAGAATACCCTCAGAGGTCAGGTAATGGGGGGAACAAGGGAGGGGAATAGAGCATAGTGTTGTGAAGGAATAAGGAGAGACTAGCATAGGGGGATTAATCAGGGAAGGGTACAGGAGGACAGGGCAAAGCCTGAGGAGGGACAACAAAAACTGAAGGCCTTTAAAAAACATAGGAAATGTACTACTATGGAAGTCTCCTAAATTTAAACAGAGTCATCATATAGTGGGGAGACGATGCCCCAACTAGGCGTCTTATGCTAGCAAGTAACACCTCCGGTGCCAGCAATGGGGTACATCTTGTTGAGTCATTGAGAAAGGAGTCCCATAGACCCTACCAAACATCTCAGACTGTTGCCAAGTCTATTGGTTACTCTCCACAACGTGATGGTAAGATTCTGTAGCTGAAGACATGGAGCAATGGAGCTGGCGACCAAACATTAGCTGCACCCCTACTGACTGGCACCCGTGGTCCTGGAAGGTGTCCTGCATGCTACTGGAGGAGAGAAGAAATCTTCAATACACCCCAGGTGTGATGCTATCAGCATGAAGCTCAATGTATAGATTAGAAATCCTGCCACATACATGTTCTCCTGCTTGGTAAGTTCCAATCTGCAGAGATGCGCTAAGTTTTCAGTGGTCCTTTTGCTTCTATGAATCAGGCTACAGTAAAGATGTAACCAATAGGTACGATAGAATTGAATGACTCAGAGAGAACCAGAGATAGAGCCTGTGGTGCACTGAATGAGAGTAGCCTCCATTGTTGCATATGTTTGAGTGCTTGGGTCCCAGTTAGTGGAGCTATTTGGGAAGGATTAAGAGGTGAGGCCTTTTTTGAGTGGGTGTGTCACTGGGAGTGGGCGTGTCACTGGGAGTGGGCGCTGAGGCTTCAAAAACCCACACCAGGCCCAGTGTCTTGCTCTCTGCTTGCTGCCTGAAGAATAAGGTGCAAAGCTCTTAGGTACTGTTTGAGCACCACACCCATTTGCTACCCACTATGATGATCATGAACTAATTCCCTAAAACTGTAAGCAAGCCCCAAATTAAATGCTTTCTTTTATAAAAGTTGCCTTGGCCATGCATCTCTTCCCAGCAATAGGACAATAACTAAGACAGAGTCTACAAACAGCTCTACCTCCTACTGCTCAGTTAAGGGTTCAAGGATCCCTTTGACTCTTTGAGACTTGATGTGTATTATTCTGTTGCTTATAAAGCAAAGCACCTTGAAATACACATGCTGTAAAATGAGTCAGCAGGAAGAAGCCACCAGTTCAAACACAGCATCTACTTTTCAAAAGATGTGTTGTCTTTCTGATCATTGAGATGGCTCACGGGGCTTCTTCAAGGGTAAGTAATTTGCACTTACTCTTATATTATTTATTAGAAAAATTGTATTTCATGTAGACTTATAATACACAGGCTTGGTGTCACACATATGTGTGACAGGAAGCAGAGGTATGAGGATCTTGAGCTAGATGTCAGGTCAGGCTATATAGTGAGTTTGAGCCTATCTTGGGCTTTAGAACAAGACCTTTTAGTGAACTTGAGTATTTGTATTTGTGGGAAGCTTGGCTCATCTTGTATAACAAAGGCTAGGAATTTATCAGACGATTTGTACAAAGTCCATGTATATGATGTTGCAGGGCTGGTCACGCTGCCTCCTTGTAGAGCTTTCTTCTGGTCCTTCCTCCTGAGCTCCAGCCCCAGCTCCTTCTCTTCACTTTCCTTTTCTTCTCCTCTTGGTAACTATAAACCATAGTAGCTTGATGCTCAGATCCTTGCTATTATGAGTGCTGATAATAAAAGAATAAATGCTGGTAACTTTAAGAATACTATTAATTTTCTCTTTCCTGACCTTGCTTAAAAAAAAAAGTTACTTATTTCCTAGCCAGGGTATTCACTAAGCAATAAAACCGAGATATCTCAGGAAAAAATGCAACAATTTAGGAAAGACATAAGTGGGGCCTTTCAGAAATTTAAGAGTATAGAAAGGAGTAAAGTTCAGAGGATTTGTTATTTTGTGCTAAGAGTAGGAGAAGAGTTGCACTTTCATTGACAATGCAATTAGTTCGTTCTGTGTAAAGTAAGTGTTAAAGTAGAAAAAGATTATGTTAGAAATGTTACTGAGACTTGACCTTGGAGTTACCTGGAGGGTGTTTTTATGACACACTTAGAGATAATGGCTTCACTCCATACACAATGGGCAAGGCAAAGGGAAGAATAGAGAAGTGGAAGGCTGAATCCAGAGTTGTCAGTCAATCACTAGTGTCAAAATATATATGAACATTAACAAAGAGCTGACCTAAGCTACTACTACTCATAGAAATAGAAAGATGTAGGCAGATACAAAAAGACTTCAAGAGCAGACATGAATGTGACTGAGTCGTTAAGTGGATTTGATGGAAGGGAGCGAGTTAAGGTCAATTGCCTTGAGCAATTGGATGGATGCTTATGGCAGTTACTGAAATAGCACAATAAGAAAACTTTCAATATTAAAGGGATAGTTCGGTTTGGAACACACATGATTTGATGGGCAAGTGAGATTGGAAACTGAGGATATCTCCTAGGCATCTAAGGATATGGAAAAAGATCAGGAAACAAATATGAGCTGAATTTTCCAGCTACCCTCTATTGACATGTGTAGGCCTTGAGAATCCATCCTTGACAGTTACCATCACCCACGTCTAATCTAATTCTAAATTTCATTGTAGCAGACTTATTTTCCATTTCACGTCAAATCTACGTCTTGTTAGTCTTCACTGCAATACTAATTTAACCTTTGGGGATGATTGGAATGTCCTAATAAATTCTTCCACATACTGTCTTCCTAATGCATCACACTGAGGTTTGAAAATAAAAAAACAAAGGATCAACTCCACATACCCTTCCCCCTGCTGCCAGTTTCTGAGCCTGCAATCCCATCGGTATTTTCTTATCCACCTTCCCTTACTTTATCTAGTGATTTCTAATTCATCCTGTAGACATCATCCACCTAATGCCACAGCTTCTAAGGCTGTAGCTTTCCCTTACCATCAGTCAGACCTGTATGCAGCACTTTCTGTGAATGGCCTTCTTGAAGTTATTAACTCATCTGTTGATAGAGATTCCCTTGTGTGTTCATTTGTGTAAATTCTGCGTGGTCCTCATTAGTCACTAAGGCCATGGGGGAAGAGCACTGTTAGTTTATGATCATAACGATAATCCCATTATTTGATACATATATGATTCTCTAAATTTCTGATAAATGGATTATCTGTATACAGATAGTAATCCAGACCACAGGAGTAGGATGAGATTACTGCCTTAGAAAACACAGATGAATACTAACACTTAAAGTAGATTGATAAAGGTATACTCAGAGTGCTGGTCCTGGTTAGCCTTACCTGTCAATGTGACATGTCCTAGAGTCACCTCAGAGGAAAGCCTCAAGTGAACAACTAACTGTAGGGATCATATTGGCCTGTGATCATATTTGGGGGGGACTATCTTGATTGTTAATTGATGCGAGAGGGTCCAGCCTACCGTGGGCTGTGCCGTTCCCTGGGCAAATGGTCCCGCATTATACAAGACATTCAACTAAACACAGAGCGGGTATGAGCCATTAAGTGGTGTTCCTCCATGACTTCTGCTTCAAGTTTCTGCTTGAATCCCTGCTTTGATGTCCCTCAATACTAGCCTGTGATCCAGGAGTGTAAGCCAAATAAACTTTCTTCTCCAAGTTGCTTTTGGCCAGAGTGTTTTATCACAGCAACAGAAACCAATCTCCAACAGTGTTCAAGAAGGGCATACAATGAAATAGGAGGAAAGCTAAAAGAGTTTGGTGTCACAGAAGCCAAGGGCACAGGATTTTCAAATAGGAAAATTCTACATAGTGACATCATTTAGGAGCTGGAAAATTCCACGAGATTCAGAGACAAGGATTCTGCCAAGCCACTTGGGAAGAAACCGGCATTAATAATAAGTTTCTCACCCAATGACTATTGATCATTTGTTTTCTTGCACCACTGTAAATTCGTGGATACACTATTAGTTTATTACTCAATGTGGCCTAAACCAAGATATAGAAATTTTGATGGAGTAACAGAACCGGGTCAAGATTTCAGTGGGTAAGTCATGGAAGTAAAGACAAATGAAGGAGGCAGAGAGTTAGGAGACTCCTGGTTTAAAATGTGTCTTATCCACTTTATTTCTTCTGAGAGTTCTCTGTTTAGTAATCCATCAGGGAAATGAAAATGACTTTGAGATTCCTTCTTACCCAAGTCGGAATGACTAAGATGAAGAAAACAAAAGACAACAAATGCTGGAGAGCATGTGGAGAATGTGAAACCCTCAAGCACTCTGAGTGGGAGTCACTATAAAAATCAGTGTAGCAGTTCCTCAGAAACTAGAAAGATAGCTACCACGTGACTCAACTGTACGACACATGAGCATACACCCAAAGAATTCTTTTGCCCAGTACAGACAGACATGCTCACCTATTTTCATGGGTTCTTTTTTCACAACACTTACAACATGGGAACAGCCTGTAGGTTCACCAAACTGATGAATAATACAAATTTGGTACCTATACACAATGGAATTTTTTCAGGCATAAAGGAAAATGAAATTTGAAAATAAATGGATGAAGCTGGTACACATTATACCAGGCAAAATAATAAGATAGACAAACATTTCATGTTTCACTTATGTTTAATCTGGAGTACTTGTAGAATTCAGGAAAGTAGGGAGAGATCATTTGTGTGAGGGGGAAGAAAGATCTTACGGGAAGGAGAGACAGTAGAACACAGATAGTGTGAAAGGGAAAAGAAGTAATGAGGTGGGAAGTTTAATCAGGGAGAGACGATGCATAGCTAACACCAAGGATGTTTGAAAAGCTGTAAGGAAACTTACTTTTTTTTGTAACAGCTCTCTTTCTCTCTCTCTCTCTGTCTCTCTCTCACACACACACACACATTTAACTGAAGTTACCCTACACAGGGCATTATGCTTCTCCCCGAATTCATAGGTTGTCAAATAAAAAGCCCAGTGACAGGTGGAATACATCCCCTTAAGTTTTTGTCAGAGGTATCTCATAGACCCTTGCTCTTGGTTTCCCAGCAGGATTCAGTAACATCATGTTAGTACTGATGAGGAAGTTTCTCTCCTGCTGGCTAGTACTCACAGTACTGGAAGGTGGCACGGTGGCTGCAGGGTAAAACTGTTAATATTCGCGTTACCCACCTATGACCCCTGTGAACTGTAGTAATGACTGAGCTCGCAAGACATGCCCATAGGTGCAGTACTAGCCCAAATGTTACCGAGGGTAACCAAACACTTTCTAACCGGGCGTAAGTCTTGGGGAAACACATGCATGGTGCTACGTAGCTGGAAAAATCCTATGGTTGGAGCTTACAGGCTCCAGGTGTGAACCTACTATTACTTTGTTAAATAGACATAATACCACACTGCCCTTCAAATCTGTATTGTACCTCTCTATCTATAGATGAACGCAGCTCTCAGACCCCATTGTAGATGTTTCTTTGTGCAGTGGCTGGATGGATGGTGGTTAAATCAGAAGTTCACAACAGGTCAAAGTGCAGAAAATAAGTGACTGTGGAACGCTTGGCCACAAAAAGGACATCCATTTCACATCTCTTCCTCAAGGCTCAGGAGCATTGCAGAAGAGGGCCGGAAAGATCAGGGGACTGGAAGAAAACAGTGTCTTCTGGGTGCATCAGGACCCCTGCACTCACGAGTTCACAGAAGTGTATGCCTGCATAAAACCTGCCAAGTATCAACCAGTTAACATTCTAGCATGAGATGGGAAGGGTCTCCTGAATGCCTGGCCCTTGCGCTGGGGGAGAAAGTCAGTTTTCTTGTGGCTTTTGGTAGATTAACAGTGCTCTAATGGATGGCCTCACGCCAAGAAGTATACAGACAGCTCAAATTGGAGTTAATGAGTTATTGATGTTTTAAAGATGTTGGAGGCAACTGGAGAGGTGAGGGTGAATCTGGGAAGTGGTAAAGGAAGGAAGACAGATTGATTCTCTTCTAGATCTCAGGGAAGAGACAGAGCCTCTGTAGGCTGACAGCTGAGGTGGCCATCTCCATGGGAGGATAAAATAGTAACTTCAGGCAGTCGGCCGGATAAGCAGAAACATTGAACCTGTGCAGAGTCCACTCCTTAAGAAAATAAATGATTTCATTTTCTTAGTAACTTGTTCTCCTTTCCTCTGGGCCACGGCAACATCATTTAGATGCTGGTTAGCAAATGTTCCCTAAGTAAAAGATAGAGATATGCATGGAGAGAGAAACGAAAAGCCATGAGACATAGGAAAACCAGCATGAGCCTCAGAAATTGAAAGCCTACAATTGATAGTATGCATGGGGGATTTTTTTTGTGGCCAACAGTCTTGTGTTCCGTTTATCTAAGAAGAGGAAAATAGGAAATGGCATGAAAGAGCTGGTATTCTTAGACTCCTGACAAATCTTGGGCATGTTATCTTACCACTTTTTGCCCTTCTTGAAGCCCTGTGAGACAAGAACTATGATAGATTTTAAGATGAAACCAAGTCTCCAAGAAGCTAAGCAATTTGTACAATCTTAATAGTAACACATCCAGGATTCAATTAAAAAAATTAGACAACTTTGTATCTGTTGCCAACACTTTTCTTTAAAAAAAAAAAAAAAAAACAAGCTCAAGGTTAATGTCTATTAACACCAATGTTTTTTCGTAATTCTTGCTTTGCTCGTATGAGAATAGGACGTTATCTAATACGAACTCTTCTCCCTCATAGGAAATAGCTCTTCCTCTGTCTGGAAGGTGTTTCTCTGCTCATTTGAGCTGCAGATAAGAATGTTTGTTGGTTTGTTGGTTTGTTGGTTTGTTGGTTTGTTTGAGATACAGTCTCACTTTGGCTGGCCTGGGAACTCACTTTGCAGACCAGGATAGTCTTAAACTCACAGAGATAGAAGTGCCCCTGTCTCTTAAATGTTGGGGTTAAAGGGTGAACCACCACATCCAGCAGTGGATACGAAATCTTAAAACTCAGTCTTAGTGGAAAGTAGATGTTGGCTGATTTAGTTTCTACAGTTGAAGTAGAATGAGGTAAGAAAAACCTATCAATAAATAGTGATTTATTGATTCATTTACTGATTTACTTAAAGCACCGCTTGTACTGTCTACTTGCCAAGTATGACTTCAGTTCTTATCTGGAATACAGTGACCTGGAGAATTAGCTGAAACAGTGAGTCTTTGCCTTTAACAACCTGCGGATTGCCACACAAGCTTCTGCAAACCCTTGCCTGCTTGTCCACCCCACCTTGTGGTTTTAGAATATAAAAGGCGAATACAAATTGGCTCTGGGATTATAACCTTTCAGGAGCTCTTCTGACTTCCATCCACAACAAATACAAGGGCACCTTAAGTGACTTGCTTGTGTTATTCCAAACTCTTGTTGGCTTTATGTTTTTGAGCTGATAGTTAAACTGTTTGTCACTTCCTTAGTTCATCCAGTAAGAATTTCTTATGGCTATGGCAGGAACCACTGATGCACCCAACTAGAAATGAAGAATCTTGAACTAGAAAGTGCTACAGACTCCTCCCTCTACAGGAGCCCCGCTTCAACACCCTGATTCTTACTAACCTTGACCTTTCAGTTGCTTGGAGCACATTGTTTTTTCTCCTTAAATCTCTTTCTCCTCCCTGTTCTGGGTTATTATAAAACGGTTGAAGGGGGAAAATCCATAATTGTGGTTTCTCCATCAGAGGAAGAGTCTTTGAAAACATACAAATGCTATAAACAAGATAAATCAAGATAAACAGAGCAGCACAATATTGACTAATTTAATCATTTAGTAAATTTGGCACCTTTAAATATTCGTTCCTCACTATGAGCAGTTAGCTATGTTGGTTTATGGCTCCTGCTTCCTCTTTAATGGAATGGGAGCTTATACCTTGACTTATAATTTAGTTCATTCTTGTGTTCTTTCTCTCCATCTTTCCTTATCTGATATTTATAAAAACTCTAAAAGCTGGATTTTAAATTTACTTTTCTTTGTTCTTTTTCTTTTTTCTTTTTTCTTCCTTCAATGAAATCTCCAAAACGATCAATTTAATTGAAAGTGCACCTTTAAACTATCTAGGATTTAAGCATTTAATTAGAAATCCATTAAAATAATTGTATTCCCTTTTAAAGTAGTCACGTACCCTGTAGTTAAAATTGACTTCTATTATTATAAAATAGTTCGTATGTAATCTGATGCTATACTGCTTTAAATTGTCTCAGAAATATTAGCACTTGCAAATTAAGCTAACTTTTCTGGATGCCATACCTTAAAGGTAACTTGCAAAAATTGCCATACTGATTATATTTAAATGTACCAAGTAGAACACAGCAAGATTATCTTTCACATCCCTTTTGTTAATCTCAAACAAATAAACAGGGAGAAAATAATTTAGCAGTCTCCTCCCCTCAAAATTTAAGAACCTTGTAAAAAAGTTTAGCTCTAAAATTTATCTTCTATATAATTTAGTGATGGCTTACTACAATGGAATCTATTCTGAAGCAACTGCGTGCAAATGAATACTAAACTCCAGTGGTTAGGGGGCAAAGGTAGGGCTCTGTCTCTAGACCAAAGCATCAAACTTTCCTGTTTTTTTTGGAAGTGTTACCACAGTAAGACCTAGCCTCCACCCAGTTTGACCCCGGGCTCCAATGTGTTACTGTCTTACTTGTTGGTACTACTTTCTTTCCATCTCTTTCACCGTGGCATACCTCTTACTTCACTCATCCTCCTTCACTAATTCCCCTCCCCACCCCCACACTCATCCAGTATTATCATATTTTCAGTGGAACCCAGATTTCTTTCCCTTGAACCACCCACCCCATTATCTGCTGTGTCCCCTCTGAATGACGCACAGCTTTCACCAGTGCCTACTTAGAATCCGCCGAATAGTCTAGATAGGACTACACTTCTTTCAAAGACCTGTGTATGTGTTTTACTATTTTAAACCGGAATGGGGGGGGGGAAAGCTCTTAGGTTAAAGACAGCGTCTTTTATAAAGACTGTGATGGCTGTTCTTGGCGATCAACTTGACTACATCTGGAATTAGCAAGCAGTTGGGCACACCTATGAGGAATTTTTCTTAATTGGATCATTTGAGATCAGAAGATCCACCCTAAGCCGGGGCCACACCTTCTGGTGACAGCCTTTATAAAGGACATGGAATAAGGAAGTTTTGGCTTTTTACTTGCTTGTTCTCACTCCTGCTGGCTGGCAAGTTTATTCATTGGTATTAGAGCCTGTCTCTTTGTGATTTCAAAGAAGATCAGCTGTGACATTCAGCTTTATGGAATGAACAACTATTGTATTCTTGGTTTTTCCATCAGGAGACAGCCATTGTTGGACTAGTCAGACCACACACAGCCTGTAAGGCACCCTAATAAATTCCATAGATACATTATATGATCATAGTATATATAATTATGTGTATTATATTCTATCAGTTCTATTCTTCCAGAAAACCCTAAGTAATACTAAGACAGAAACAGGATATACATTTTGATTTCCTTTTGCTATGGAGAAATCAAACCAAAGGTACAGAAGCACTCAGAGGCTTCCAACATCAAAATGTATGTGCTACCCACTACTCTGTCCTAGCTCCAAAGTGACCAAGTACAGCACTATTGAACCAGACGTCACCATTCTGCTTGTGTTAATTATGCAGGATGCGAGATGAGCATTCTTAACTTTATTTCCCAAATAAACACACATACTTAGTCTTGATCTCACGGACAGGTGGCCATGGCAACTGCAAAGACTAACCTAGAAGGTCCCCATGCCTAGTTCTTAGTGACACATGCTTACCACCTTAAAATTGTTAATAATTTTATCTTGAAATTTGCAATTAGTAAGTAAAGTGGGTGATGGACCTTGCATATTCTTTCTTCTGCAACTTGTTCCTTTGTTCATGGTAGCTGCTTTTGGTACTGTTATTGGTATCTGAGCCTGGGCCCCGGAAGCCCTGACCTAAAAGTACACGTTCAACATTCCACCCACTATAGACCAATTAAAGATGCAAAGAAATAGTGAAAAACAGAAAAAGCAGATTTACTCAAAGTGGTCATGTGGAGAAGAGGAAGGAAGAGGTTCATTGACCTCCCCACACAAGTCTATCTTTGGAGTCCTAACATGAGGTTTATGTTTACATAGAGGGCAAGAGCTATGATAATTATTAGTGCTCATGAAGGTGTGTTAGCTCCAGTCCTTCTTGCTCACAGTCAGAAGGCATCAGGGCAAAGAAGGTTCTCTGTGATATTGCAGCAGGCTTTAGTAGCAGCCAGTTTCACTGTAGGCAAACAGTCCCACAACATATTTGATTGGCTCCTTGGCAGGGTTAGACTTCCTTCTGTCCAGTTAAGCCAATGACATAACAGTTTTGGTGCAAAGGTTTCTCACCTGGGTTTGGTCCAGCATGTGTTGACAGGACATGGGACTGACTTCACATTTAAGCGGGTTCACTATGTCCCTTAGGTATATGAACTGAATTGAGGGGCTAAGCTCTCATGTACTTGTGGTTATGTACAACATCTCCTATCTCAATTCAAGCATCCTCATGCTCAAAAAAGCACAAGGAGAAATGAAAAACACCTTGACATGGCAGAAGGGAGAAGAGAGGATGTGAAATAATGTTTCTATTGTAGTAAATGCCTTTAGTAAGAGGTACCCCTCTGCTGTGGGATGTTCTGTATGTTAAATGTGTTGCTCTGATTGGTTAATAAATAAAACACTGATTGGCCAGTAGCCAGGCAGGAAGTATAGGCAGGACAAGGAGAGAGCAGAATTCTGGGAAGTGGAAGGCTGAGGCCAGCCACCGCCATGAGAAGATGTTAAGATACCGGTAAGCCACGAGCCATGTGGCAACTTATAGATTAATAGAAATGGGTTAATTTAAGATATAAGAACAGCTAGCAAGAAGCCTGAGCCATTAGGCCAGTTCAAGTAATATAAGTCTCAGCCGGGCGGTGGTGGCGCACGCCTTTAATCCCAGCACTTGGGAGGCAGAGGCAGGCGGATCTCTGTGAATTCGAGGCCAGCCTGGGCTGCCAAGTGAGTTCCAGGAAAGGCGCAAAGCTACACAGAGAAATCCTGTCTCGAAAAACCAAAAAAAAAAAAAAAAAAAAAAAAAAAAGGTAATATAAGTCTCTGTGTGTTTACTTGGTTGGGTCTGAGCAGCTGTGGGACTGGCGGGTGAGAGAGATTTGTCCTGACTGTGGGCCAGGCAGGACCAGGAAAACTCTAGCTACACCCCTCCCCCTTCACATTGAGCAAGAGGCCTGAGTTCACTTTGCACTGTGTCTGTCAACTGAGAGACCCATTCTGCTCACACTCTTCACCTCTCAAGTTCTGCTTCCCTTTCATCCTGTTGTGAACCTTGAGCTAGCTGAGAATGGTTAAGTTTTCTCTTGCTATCACAGAGTACCCAGTTTCCATTCTTCTTTTCCTTCCTCCTATGGGTTCAAAGTAAACCTCTACTTGGTTTTCTACCATGTCAGCTTCATCTTCCTCTTTCCCTCACCATCGGTTCCCATCTTCTATCTCTCACATGCACTCTCTATTTCCACTCCGATACCCTCCCACAGCCACTGCAAAGCCAGCGATCCCACAGTCACTGCAAAGCCAGCGATCCCACAGTCACTGCATCTGCTTCGTGGAAACCCCCACTGGTGGTATAGTAGTCATCGCCCCCACACTGCCAAAACTGCATTGTCAAAATTTATCCATATCTCTGCTTTTCCACTAAAAATAAAGCACATTGTGTGTCAAAAATTCATTTTTCTGGCATCTAGTTGTTACCAGCTGCTTTAGAAGGATATAGACATATTAGCAAATCCCAGAACGTGTGTGTGTGTCATTCAAATGTGTAGACTGTACAACAGAGTCCTGACACCCAAGTCAGTCCTTGGACAGGTAGGAGATACTCTGTGTCATCTACACTTAAATCTGTTTTACTTTGTGTGCTCAGAGTACCAAACAGATTGCAGGACTTATTAGCACAAAGGCCTCTTGCTGACTCCATGCCCTGACTCACACAAAGCCTGCACCTGGAGTGATCCTTCCCTTCTTCATATCAGAATTCTCCCCTCTTTCTTTCAAATCTCAGCTGAAACTTTTATCGCCTATAAAGACTTCTTTAGAACGCCCCACTAGACACAGTTTAATTCTTAAGAAAACTTCTGCAGTATTATCGTGCCCTTTTCCCTGAAGTATTTTCTACTTGGCTTTACAACTATTCACAAATACTTTCATATTCTTCTCCACTGAAATATAAGCTCATTAAGGGCAGGGAACACAGGTAATTAATTTTTGCTAGCTATAATTTGCATTAATCAGCTTCACAGTGATTTGACATTTGTTCGGTTCTTGTGAAGTTAGTGGAAAGTGTTCTACCAGCCCCATATGAAATGCATATTGAAAATGAAGTAGTTGAAGTAGTTTGATCAAACTCTACAGTTAAGTAACAGAGGCAGGTGGAATCCCCCTGCTTCAGATCAACCTAGTGCTCTTTAGTTTTCATCCTCTGGTATGTAAAATTATCTGTATACTGTGTATAGGTACATGGATGCCACGCTTAGCATCTATCTGGGGCACAGCCTATACCCCAAATAAACATATTAGTCAAAAATAAATAATATACATAAATATAAAATGGTCTATTTCAACAAATATGCCTCAATTAATATTTTTTAAAGTATGACAAATATTCACTTATGAGATACTTTGTGGGTCTAAAGGATCTGGTGTATGGAGCAGAGAAGACATTTGGTCATTGTTAGAGGGAGTCCAACCAACGTCGAATGGACCCAGACTTAAATCTCTCCTGAGTTCTCAGATTGAATCTGATTCCCGCAAGGGAGACCACTTTCAGCACTTTGAGATAGTGGAAGGAAAACACATTTCTTGGTTTACCAATGCAGAGTTTCTGACTGCAGGCAAACAAAACAAAGACGAGGGTCTCAGTGAGAATTAAACAAGGAAGAGAATTTTGTAGGGTTGGGGTGCTTTGGTAAAGAAAACATGCATCTGGACTCTATCTATCTGCTTTCTTGTACTATGGTTTCGGAACATGATTTTTGTGGATTCACAAAGGCAGCATAAATGAAAGAGATGGAAAAATACTGGCCAGTAACACTCAGAAGGAAGTGCAGGCTGCCTGAATTCCAGCTGATAACGACGAATTTGTCTGGGGATGAAGTCTCTTGAAATTCGCACTTGATGCTCTCGAGGCTGTTCAGAGAATTATCAGTGGTAAGAAGAACGCGTTCTCATTTAGCTTATGAAGCAGTTAGCGCTCTGCTTGAACGAACATTGATTGGGAATTGGAAGAATGCGATGCAGTAGGTCAGAACTTTCTAATGCAATCTCAAAAAAATGGGATGTTTAACCCAACATATAAACTTTGTTGCAGGGGAGAAGTTAATTTATAGAACGTGCTTACTGGCAGAGAAGCTGGCACTGCCTGTTCTGTGTGACACAGTGTTGTAGAGAAACTTAAATTCTCAGAAAAGACAAAAGGCACAGAAAGGGCTACCTCACAGGAAAAGGACATAAAAAGAAAACAATATACAACATTTTAGATTATGACACATGCCATTTACAGTTAAAATTTCAGTCAAAATATTTAAATAGGATTAACAATAAAACCATTGCAAAATTTAAGCTTCAACTATAAAGAAAAATATATCTGAAGGGGGTGGATTAAATAATAAACTTTATCCATCTATTTTAACAAAATAAACAAAGTGTAATAAACCAAAAAATATGCATTCAAGGAACATTTGTTT
Source organism: Peromyscus melanophrys (assembly GCA_902168415.1). Classification (NCBI taxonomy): domain Eukaryota; kingdom Metazoa; phylum Chordata; class Mammalia; order Rodentia; family Cricetidae; genus Peromyscus; species Peromyscus melanophrys. Next base: position 35,495 of record CABHPR010131897.1, read on the forward strand.
ATGTGCTTTAACATGGTAGAGTAAAAATAGTAGAGTTATACTACAGAATACTATGTAAAAATTGTAGCTACGTAATGTATGTTCTCTTTAAATACATTGACATTAAAAATAGGCTGTGCTAAGTTGGAGGAGTAGAGAGAAGTCTGTGACAACACACACACACACACACACACACACACACACACTTGTGTGCACATGCTAAGTTGCAGAGTGAAGAGAGAGGTTCACTAAATAAATATATGGCATATAAAGACAGATCTATATATGTTTGCACATTTACATAATTAGTAAGATTATACACAGACATATGCATATCTTTTAAATGCTTAGGAGACTACAAGGGACTTACATAGAAGCCAGTGATTATGCCAAGGTAAAGGAAACTGCACTCAGAGGGTGAAGACATAATAAAGAGAAGCATTTGGCACAACTTTACTGTAGGCATGAGTGTCTACATTGCCAGAGTGCATTGCTTACATTTTGTCTCCCAAATTAGAGATCTGAAATTGCCAATGGCGTCTGGTTGCCAGTCAGTGTGTATGTCACACATTCTATAAACAATGTCGGGGTTAAGGTTACCTCTGTGCCTTTCTGAGGGTTTTCTTCAGCTTCCTCAATAACTCGAGACATACTAGAAGCAAGGAACATTGCCGAATTTCAAGAGCAAACTTCAATATTTACCACAAAGAAGATTTTTCAAACTTAACAGAGCAGTAACTATTCTTCAGGTTTTACCATACCCTCCAGTAACCACAAACACATGATAGAGTAAGTTACACAAGGCTTTAGGGAGGTACTTTCTATTACCTTTATTAGCAATTTACCCACAAATGCAATAGAAAAGAAAATGTTCGGAAATAATTATTACATGTAATTCAAAACTGATTACTGTTGTTCAGCTTCCCTACAACTAAATCATGATTGATAGATAGCTGGTCCAACATTCTTCTAGCTCTTCCACAGACAGTAATGATCCTTCCTTCTACTACAAATCTTTAATTCAAACCATATGACACATTTAGAAATTGTCATATATTTTTGTCTATAACCCCGACATTGTTTATAGAATGTGTGACATACACACTGACTGGCAACCAGACGCCATTGGCTAGTTGAAAGTGTCCATTCAAATCAAAGAAGGTCACCAGAGAAACCACTTCGGCATCTACAATATTTCTTGAGGAACTACATATATAGGCCTACTGTCAGTTAAACCTATCAGTCTTCATTTTGGCTTGTAACACAAAACAGCAGAAAACAATGCAGGCCACTAGCTGGCCTCTTCAATATGCGAAGAAACCAAAAATGTCAGGGAAGCAGAGAGAAACGCAGAAGGCAGCATCTGCATCCTGACTCTGTGTTAGAGACATACAAGTGCACGTAGTTCAAAACAGCTTGACACAAGTGTTGCACTGTGTCAACACTGCTCCCGGTAGGCTAACGTAGCCGGTGCTGCCAGACGTGACACCTTCAGAACTAAAGGACTACTGTGTTAGGTGCTGGGAGCTTCCACTGCTGACCATAGCCCCCAAGCCCCAACCCGTGTGTGTGTGTGTGTGTGTGTGTGTGTGTGTGTGTGTGTGTGTGATATGCTCATCTGGGTGTGTGCACATGTGCATGCATGTAGACTGGTGTTATATGTCTCCCTCAATCACTGCCCATCTTAGTTTTTGGGACAGAGTCTTTTACTGAACCGATTCAGTTAGGTTCACTGGCCAAGGAGCTCCAGGAAGCCTCTGGTCTCCACCTTTCCAGTGCTGGGCTTACAGATACATCACTGCTGCCAAGGCTTTTGTGGGGGAGGGTGTGCTGGGGATCTAAAGCCAGGTACTGACATTTGCATGGCAAGCAGTTTATTGGCTCAGCCATCTATCTAGTCCAAAAATAGTCTATGTGTTACAGGGCATGTTCCCAGGGCATAAACCCAAGCTTAAAGATTGACCCTCTGGCCAGAGCAAGGAAAACAGTAAAGTTTTACAAATTTAATTGTCTTGAAATATTTTGAGGCCCTAAACACCTCAGGTCACTGTTTAGTATTCTGACATAACACTGTGCCTATAATAGTTTCAGGACTTGCTTTCCAGGTACTTTGAGAACAGTGGAAGTCACAAGGCATCAAAACGTAAAAGAACCCACTGAATCTTCCAACTAGCCATCTTGAGGGTCTTTTTCAATGAAGAATAAATTGAATATTTAAAAGCTACTGCTTTATTTTTAGTTTTTGCACGTATCAAATTCATAAAATGCAAGACCTTACAATAATTTGATTTTTCAAGTTAGGTGGGAATGGAGGAGACTCCTCTAGTAAAGGTGGTCTTCAAGTCGTTTGTAAACTGAGTGAAAAGAGCAACAGGGGTTTCCTTGTGGTGGGAGCTTTTTTAATCTATGAAAATATTAACTTATTTGTCATATTCCGTTGGATTATTTTACAGATTTACATCATATAAAATTAACTTTCATATTTCTGGGCAATTTGTCATTTTTTCAACCTTTTCAACCTTTCTTTTACTTCAAATTCTTTAAGTATGTCTAATTAATATTATCCCATGAATATGTGCATTCTTCATGAGTCTGTTCCTAATGTCTACTTTAAAAAAAAAATAAAGTGAATAGAGTTTAGTGTGCTCATTAGCAAACCTCTTAAAATACTTTATTAAAACCCTGCCAGCCTCCTCATGGAATAGAGACAAAGAGTCTTTTCATATATTCAGCACCTGAAATATTAAAGAGTAGAATGGGTTAATTTCCTTTCCACCTTCCCCGAAATGAAAGACAAAGATGGCTGTGGCTGTTGGATTCTGGGAAGGCCCGGCCTTATTCAGTTTCTTCCTATTGCCCTTGGTAGAAAGTCCTCATCTTAAAATATACTTACTATCCAGACACTTCATTCAACGAGCTCCCAATAGGAAGAGGGAGGGGAAGATGACCAGGACCACAAGTTTGGTTTTAGGATATCATCAAAAGGAACGACATATTTGTCAGTATCACCTGAAAGCCATGTACTATGTTCTATCCTTAACCAAACCTTATAGATATGTACTTTTTCTTTAGTAAAAAAAAAAAAAAAAAACTGAAATAATGTGGTATGGTTCGCAGAAGATCGACCAAAATTCTTTTTAAACATGTCAAGCATCAGCATTCATTTCCTGTGAGAATGGCATGATATTCCTGTCTCTGCACACATGGTTGGCTATCTAGCTAACTAGTAGATATCAGAGCTTGAGAAACTGGGGTTTACGTGAGTTTCTTAAACTAAAGGCGTAGGTGCTGTTCTTATTTAAGATTGGCTCATGTATAAAACATCTTCAATATTTTTAGAACTGCAAAATAACACATCACTGTTGTTGACAAGGTAGGTCTTCCTGTAAGCCATCTTTTAAAAGGACTTCAACATCCCACGTGGCCACCACTAGGAAAGCATCAATGCTGACATTTCAGTGTGTTTCTTGTCTTCACATACCTGATCTGTCTGTGGATTTGTGGATTTCTGCTGCCTTCCCCTTCAGTCTCTCTGCTTCCACATCCACCTCACTTCCTGCTCTGTTTTTCATTCTCTCTGTAAGCATACCTATCTCACAGGCACTGGATAAACCCCAAGCATTCCTGTTTCCTTGTCTCTTCGTTCAAGGCATCGTTATAAGAGAACATCTCCATTATTATTTTCAGAAGTAAAATAAAAAGCTACAAACAAGCCAGGTCTCATTCACTATCTTATTGGCCTGAAGTTAGTACAGCTGCATCACTTGCTCTTCTGCCTGGGATCCTTCCCATCTAGAGGCCACATCCTTGCGGCTCTGTCGAATCTCAGTGCCTTTTGTAGCTGTTGGGCATGTGATCATTCTCCTAAGACCCACCACTGTGCTCATGTCCTCCTCATCTTCCCAGCACATTCTCCTGACTTCCTCTCCAGCTTCCTTCTGCCTCTGCCGCCTCCTAATGAATCCCTTAATTCTCTCCACACTTTAGAGTCCTACAAGAATCTCCTCCTGGATGTTTAGCATTACAGTGTTCCATACAACTACAATGTTGGGCAAAGAAGCTAAAAATACCTGGAAGGAGGTGCCTTTGTTTCGATGAGAAGCACATCCTCCGACCAAGAGAAGCTCTTCCTTGTGCTCTAGATGTCTGGAGCCATGGCAACAAGAAATACATCACTACTGGAAGATACCATTCTCTTTTTCATACTACTAAATTAGAAGAGTTTTCAAATTTAAACAATTTTGTTCATAGTTCTCAAATGCTTGGATTTTTTTTTAATGAAAACTCTGTGGAGATACCAACATTGTCATGGTATGATCATAGAAATTTTATAAGCAGAGGTGTGCTGACTGATTGCTGGATCTAAAGATACTGTCCAATCACTCAGAATGGATTCAAAGGCCACAAATAGTTCACTTGACTAATATTCCTTAAGTCAGCACACTAGCATTTGCATGTTATTGAAGATTTAATGAAAAATTCATAAAGGACTTGATTACACTAATCATTTTGGTTGTATTGCACCCTTCTTTATCAACCTGGATACAATAATGTTAATAAAACTTGCCTACAATTCTCTCATGTTTGTGGCACTCTCCCATACAGCCCGTTTTACTGTTCTATTTTAGGAATAAGAATTTTCAGATATGCTACTGGTAAGTGAGAGAAAAAGTCAATTTAACGCATTGGTTCAGTTTTGATATTTTCCTAGGATATTTGTGGTTTACCTAAGTACACATCACACAACTTTCCCCAGCAGATATTTAGAGTGTTCAGGGGTACATGCAGTGTCCCTGCCTTAACATGCCCTCTCCTTCTCCTAGTCTCTATCTTCTGCGTAGGTTGAGTCGGATAATTCTACTCTTGGAAACTCACGATCTTTTCATAGTATACTCCTTCACCTATTTCCCTCACTCAAAAGGCTCAATCATCTCTCACCCCCTTTTTGCCATTTTGTCCCACCTTTCTCAAGGTAAAGTGGCATATGAGGAATTTGTCATTTTAATTTCAGGAATATTTTTTATCAGTATGGCTATTTTGACATATAGCACTGGTTAAACAGTTAAATTTGTTTTTGTTGTTGATGCATTGTTTTAAAAACTGCATGACTCTTAGGGCAATGAATTTTGTTTGTTTGTTTGTTTGTTTGTTTGTTTGGTGTGTGTGTGTGTGTGTGTGTGTGTGTGTGTGTGTGTGTGTAGTGTGCTCACATTCATGTATGTAGAAGCCAGAGGTCAACATCAGGCTGGTTCCTCTCTGCTTCTCCAGTACTAGGCTTAGACAGGTACAAGTGCAGCCACGCTGGCTCTTTATGTGGTGCTGGGGATACCAATGCAGGTCCTCATGCTTATTATGTGGCAGGCAATTTACTAACTGAGCCCCTCCTCAGCCCCTGAATTATAGAAAGTTTAAGAAGCAAAGCTGTAGACTAAATACTTTTACTTTGTATATTTTTTGTTTTCTAGTCTTACCACATGACATTTTTAAAAAATCATCTCAGAAACCTGTCACACCTTGGTATAAAGGAGGCTGAAGTCCAATCCAATAACCCTGACTTAGGTACTGCGCCCTGCACATCAGCTACCTCGAAGCCCATGTGGCCTTGAACCCTCCAGAGAGGTTCATATCAGTGGGAAGTCCTTAGGGCACTGAGTCCTTGAAGGGACTTGAGAGACCCTGGCCCTTGCTTGTTCTCTTTTGCTTCCTGGCATTAAGTTGACTAGTTTTTCTCTGCCATCCCATGGTTCAGCAAAGGACTAAACTATCTGGACAAGTGGTCATAGACTAGAACTTCAAAAATGTGAGCAAGCAAAGTGAAAATAAAGCCAAGCCTGAGTTTATAAATACCTATCTCAGTACTTTTGTTACAGCGACAGAAAGCCAAGCGATGCAGGAGGGGTGCAAACTGTTAGGCATGCTGGGATCTGCTTTCAGAAGTCCCTTCTCTTGCTGCCATGAACTGGCTTCCAACCTTACTCAGGTCCGTGATCTTCACCGTGTGCTGGACCACTCTGATTTGTGATTCTTGGAATACTTGCATTACAGTAGCAGTCCCATTCTTCCCTCTGTCCGTCCCTCCTCCACACACACCAAAGTCCTCAAAACTCAAGCACAGCGAATTAGATTTACAGCACAGAGACTGGAGTTTTAAGAAGCACCTTCCGACTCACTAACAAAGAGTCAATACACATTGTTCCTGCTGTCCCAGAACACTGATGTCTGGTAAAATGAATTAAAGAACTTCTTGCCCAAAAAAAAAAACAAAAACACCTCATTAACACAGACCTGAAAATTGACAGGCCAGCCCAAAATAGAGCTATTTAGAATGATTCATTACAGATTTGCCATTGCTTGCAATGCGTATTGTTGAGCATCTCCCACATATTCTACACCTTCAGGCACTGAAATACACACACACACACACACACACACACACACACACACACACACAC